>JBBPBX010056107.1:0-22876 GCA_038048925.1 Garcialebias charrua
GAGATGTACAATGATTAGCTGTCTTGAATTGTAAATATTTTCATTGTAGATGTTCATATATGAAGAGTTTAATTCAAAAGTGTTCAGTGGTTTATGAGATATTTTGCTAACTGATTGGCAGAATGGAATCCAATAGTAAACAGCAAAGCTTCAGGGAAAAATCTTGTGCAATTAAGTTAGTTCTTGAACCATGTGATGGGGACATGACTATTAGCTATTACCATATCAAATCCTAGCTTAGTACAGTATTTTCTAAAACTTAATGAGTTATAAACCTTTTTTTGTGTTTGATAAATTCAGTTTGCTGTGGAGACTATTTTGAATTGCTTTGACTCCTCATGTCTTGTAGCAATATATCCAGTGATGATTTTTAGGGAATTTTTGGTCAAAGTTTACGGCTATTTTTAAAGCTGCAGTATGTAGCTTTTTTTATGAACATATTTCTTCACTCTGTCACTACCTCCTGACAGACTGATGTTAGCCAGGTAATCTCTGAAAAAAAATTAAAAAAAATATTGTCCCCTTGCTTCTCCAGGTGGTAAATAAGCATTTCTAAAAAGAAAAGGTGACCCGCCATTTTCCAGCCAATAAAAACAGAGTTTGTAACCAGCCAATAAAAACAGAGCTTGAATTTGAATCAGCCAATAAAAACAGAGCTTGAATTTGAAATTCAACAGACCACAAGGGGGCAGAGCCACATATGGCTCTGAGGGGGAGGGATCAGAATGCTTTGCCTGTTGAAAATATTTCTAACTGCTGCAGTTCTACAGAAACTGCATACTGAACCTTTAACTACCACGACTGAGAATGTTAACTCTGCCCATGAACTATGTTTGGGTTAGCAGAGAGAACTGGATGAGGAGCTGGCTGAGGCTGCAGCGTGCAGCTGTTTCTCCAAGGACACCTCTGAGTTTGTGAGCTCGGCTGAAATGAAATGATAAGAATATAAAAACAAGCTTCACAGACAGTTCGTCACAGATTCTCATGACCTTTGTGTGTACTTCCTGTATGTAGGTTTGTTTGTAATCGTTTACCATGCTATTTATTAGCATATAAAAATAAATAAAATAACACATGCATGTGTAGTAATTATTATGAGGGGTAAGGTATTTAAACACTTACTGGGCCACCATTATTGTAATGATATAGGAGTTATTGGTCAGTTTACTGACTTACCTATATTTTTAGATGCGCAGGTCTGAGCAGACTTTATCTGCACAAACTTGCCACCAATTCGCGAGTTCATCCTTTTTCCGGTATTAAATTGCTTTAACTGTGACTAGGAAAAATGTAACTTCACAAGAGACTTCAATTTATGTTGGTCTACCAGAAAATAGACCTTTTATTGAAATTATCATGAAAGTACATTAAACATTTGTATCGATATTAGCTCTGATTTAATAACTACGTTGACAAGAATTCAAATTAAAACAAACAGACAGTTAGGAACTTTACTGTTGGCACATTACTGTACTTAAAGTTTCACTGTGTTAAGAAAAGGAAGAAATAGGAGGAAGAATTAAGAAATGAAAGCTACCCACTAAACAGTAGACGTCCAGGGGACGTCGAGGTGACGTCTATATAGAGCCCGTTGGTCGAAGACCAATTCTAGACGTCGCCCCGACGTGCAAACAAGGTCTTTTTTTGACGTCTAAATATGACCGCATTTGTACGTCATATGAACGTCAGTTTTGGAGATGATCTGGACCATGTTCACAGAGTTAAACTTTTAGGACTATAAAAGTGCAGTTAGACAATTGATTTATTAAGAATGTTGTTTTTTAATATCATTTTAATGCATTTCCTCAATTCTTTTTTATTTTTTTTACAAATTAGACTTGTCCGTCATTTGAGAGTCCAATTCTAGACGTCGCCCCGACGTGCAAACAAGGTCTATTTTTGACGTCTAACCATGACCGCATTTGTACGTCGTATGAACGTCAGTTTTGGACGTTATCTGGACCCGGTTCACAGAGTTAAACTTTTAGGATATAAATTTGCAGTTAGACAATTGATTTATGAAGAATGTTGTTTTTTAATAACATTTTAATGCATTTCCTCAATTCTTTTTTTCTTTTTTACAAATTATATATACTGTATATTATTTATTTGAAGAATATAATTGTTGTTGTTGTTGTTGTTGTTGTTGTTGTTGTTATTATTCATTCATTCAACCTTTATTTAGGCAGGTTAGACTCGACTCATTTACAAGAAACCTCATTTATTCCACGACGTCGCGGTCACACATTCATTTCAGTAGGTGGCAGTACTTGTGTTTTTTGCTTTCTTCCATTAAAAAACAAGAAGAAGAACTTCGGAACTCGAGCGTTATGATTGGATTGGTGGAGGCAGCACGTGATCTGTTCCAACCAGTCAACGCCTCTCTTGTTGAACCGCGCTGCTGGCTTGAATCTCAACCGTTGTTGTTTATTTTCTGTCTGTGCTGCTGTGATCTATCGAGCTCAACTGTGTTCAGTTCATTTGTCACGGCACTCCTGTCCTAAACTTGCTGCAATCCATTCAGAAGTTGAAGGTAATTGGTTCTGTTTTGTAGCTTTGCTCTCTTGAATTCTGTGGTTTCACGTACATAGCTAACGATGGAGCTAACTTTGGAGCTAACGAGCTAACGTAAGCTAACTTGTATCTACGTCTGCGGCAGACGATGTAAAGGAAAATCGAACAGTACAGTTTAGAAAATAAGTTATTCTATGCAAGTAAGCCGTATGCTACGAGTTTTTTTTGTTTTGTTTTTGTTTCTTTGTTTTGCTTTGAGACTATCGAGGCCTGCATGCGTCCCCATTATTCATTCATTCAACCTGCTTGTTTTAGACTGATGAAGCCGGCTGGAAGGTGAAACGTTTCAGCATTAAAAAATAGAAAAAAAACTGTCCAGATGACCTGAATTCAGACCAAAGCTTTTCAGTTGCAAATGAATGAGTAAATGTGAAATAAAAAAGCTTTAAAATGTCTCCTATCTCTAATTTTACTTTGACTAGGCAAAATGAGATAAGTCTAAACTACATTCTGACTAATATCTCTGTGAACATGTCGCTCCAGTTGTGTTTATAAACAACTGTGTTTTTTTTTCTTTCTGTCAGGTGTGTGGTGTTAATCTGGACTTGGAATTTGGTGTCCTAGGTATGTTTTGTGACCCCATCCTCCCCTGAGAAACAAAGCGTGCACTTTCAAGACACGATCCCTGATGGAGCATTCACATGACAAACACACATTGTTGTCAACTGTTCAGGATCCTCATGATCCTCTTTTTCTGAAGGTAGTTTATTTATAATCTCGTGTAATCTCATTTCAGATTAAGCTTGATCAGGTTATGTGACCGAACGTGGCGCGCGCGGTCTTATCAAAATGAATCATGTTTATGAGTTAGTTTGATGAGGACAAACGACCACTGTCCCAAATCTTTAATGTTTGGTGTCAAAATGTCTCATTGTGATGAAACCCACTAATTATATTGCACCAGTTAAACTCCAAACATGTGTGGAACCTGTGTGCGTGTCTTTTAGGACATGGCAAACGGAGGGGACCAGTTCAACCTTGCAGAGCGCTCGGACTCGGAGTGCGCGGAGTCGCGGACCCCCCAAAATAGTCCACCAAGGACAGTCCTCTGAAGGCGTCCAGCCAGCAGGTAGCAGCTCAAGTGTGTAAATAATCATTTATTTGACTTTTCACCACATCCAACTTCCCCTTCAGAATGTAAAGTAAAGACTGTGAATCAAATCACAAACTGTTTGTTGTACAGGGGGTGGAAGACATCAAAGTTGTCCTACATGACAAGGACCTCTGGGGCAAATCCGACCATGTAGGAACTGAAATGATCATCAACAAGGCTGGAAGGTGAAAAGGAAATGTTTTTCATCAATACATGTAATCAGTTACTGAATGGACGAATAAAAAATAAAAAAAATCTCCCCAGTCTGTGCGCGTGCATGCAGGCCTCTGAGCAAAGACTTTTGTGTGGCCTACTTTTTATATATATACCGGGTATATATATAATTTGTGGAGCGTTGGTCCTAGGACATGTCACAGCTAATGCACCTTTTTGCTTCATCTTAATTATTTTGCATTGCTGAATAATCTTTTGTTTTTGTCCTCAGCAAGTGCAGCGCCTCAACCCAAGGACCTGTCAACGCCCAGTGAGTACCGGTATACATTACACTTTAAACCATTGTTTATTTTATCAGGCCTTGCAAAATAATTTTTATTTTATTTTATTTTTTTCATGGAAAACCGATGCCACTTCCAGATCAGAAATTGGAAGATGGGCATTCCCATTGCCTCAGGATGGTAAGTATTGAACAGTTAGCAGTGAGACACTTGGAAAAAAATGATCAACCACAGCCACCTTGCTGTTGGAGAGATTATAATCAAGAAATGTGTGTTTTTGTTTTATTTTTCCCCCCCCAGTGTTTCAGCGTATTCAACTTCTTTGACCTCGGCGATCGCCTACATCCCACCTTTTCAGCTGTGCCAAAGAGGATAGAGACCATGGAGGATTTTGTGAGAGAGGAGCACCTCGTGACTCCAAATTTGCTACCCTGGTAGGTTTTACAAGTCTGGAGGAAAGCCGAGCATAACGCAGTACTGTACAACCAAACACTTGGAAGTGTCAGTGAACTGTATCATGGATTTATTTCAACAGGTTCTGCAGATTTCCAGAATTGGAGGAAGCACACCAAGGACTTTGTCTACAAATTTCTTGATAGGTATGTATCAACACACGCTCACCCACCCACTAACCATCTGAACTAAATATTTTACTTGCAAGTTCAGTATTTAGTTTTGTAAACTAAGTATTTAGCTATCAAATTAAATATTTAATTTAGAACGACGTGTATTAATAACATGGTTGAAATATGACTGGAAAATTTTGTTTTCTCTAAACTAAAATATTGCTGTTGATTTTTGTAACTTTGCTAATGGCACCCCATAGATATGAAAATGTTTGGCAACTCGAGTGCGTTTTGCAGCAATTTTTTAACTGATGTGCTCAAATTTGGCAGCACGATGTCTCAGTGGTTAGCACTGTTGTCTCACATCAAGGTCCTGGGTTCTATCCCCGGTTGGACCTGGAGTGTTTCTGTGTGGTGTTTGCATGTTCTTCTCGTGCTTGCGTGGGTTTTATCAGAGTACTCCGGTTTCCTCCAACAGATCCAAAACATGCATGTTCGGCCTTCAGGTCCAGGCCTCCCTTGAAAAAGAGATCTGTGATCTCTATGGGATTTGCCTGCTTAAATAAAGGTTAATAAATAATAATGTGTGTTAGTGTGTTAACTAGTGTTATAAGTGATTGGCAAAAACAAAAATTCAAAGCCACCTATCAACATATGATTGTACAGCCACACTTCCAGGCTGTCATATTGTTAAGTTTGCAGATGATACAGCGGTGGTGGGATGCATCACAAACAATGATGAGTCCAGCTACAGACAGGAGGTGGAACATCTGGAGAGCTGGTGCAAAGAGAATAATCTTCACATGAATGTGAAGAAGACGAAGGAGATGATTGATTGATTGATGTTTATTCATTCATTTTAAAAGAACAATACAAGACAGTTTCATCAGATACAAGAATACAAGTTGGATAAAATGAAGGGAGCAGAAAGAAGATGAAATCTTATTATATCTGCCCCTTATTTCACAGTTTGTTCAACCAATGATAACCTTCAAGTAACATCACAGAATGAATAATTCTACTTATTTTTCTAACTGTAATACATAAACTAGATCACAAAATGAATAATTCTACTTAATTTTTCTAACTGATACACAAACTACATCACAAAATGAATAATTCTTTTTCTAACTAATACACAATAGCAAAATGAATAATTCTTTTTCTAACTAATACACAAACTATATCATACTTAATTTTTTTTTTTTTTTTTTTTTATACTAATGATGAGATGATTGTGGACTTCAGAAGGAACAAACACACCCACGCCCCACTGAAAATAGGTGGGTCTGCAGTGGAAGTGGTCTCCAGCTACAAATACTTGGGTGTACACTTGAATGATAATCTCAGCTGGAGCAACAACACCACCAGCCTGATCAAGAAAGGTCATCAGAGACTCTACTTCCTCAGACGACTGAGACGTGCTGGTCTGAGCAGCTCAGTTCTCACCTCGTTCTACAGGTGTGCAGTGGAGAGCATCCTGTGCTCCAGCATCAACGTGTGGCATGGAGGCTGCACAGTTGAAGAGAGGAAAGCTCTGCAGAGAGTGGTGAAGGCTGCACAGAAGTCTGTTGGAGTCAGTCTCCCCACATCACAGACATTTACACCTCCAGATGCAGGAAAAGAGCCACCTGCATCATGAAAGACCTCACTCATCCAGCACACTCACTCTTTGCCCCACTCCCCTCAGGACGGAGGTTGAGGAGCATCAAGTGTAGAACCACTAGACTGAGGAACAGCTTCTACCCTGAGGCTGTTAGACTCATGAATAAATAAAAATAAAATAAAAAATAAACACTGCAAAATGTCACATCATACTGATGCTGATCTGTTTTCTTGTTGCTGTGTTCATCTGTGTTCACCTGTGACCATCTGCTCATACAGACTCATGTTCGTGCTGCAGTTTATTCCCACTATATTAGGCTTAGTGTATTACTAGTTGATGTTTTTCGTAGTTAATTCTAGATGTTATTACTGTTTTTCTCTTGCATTTGTTGTTGGATGTAACTGGGACCCCGTGTACATAATCTCGTTTTCATCACATGTACCACATGCGGTGCAAATGACAATAAAGACTTTCTGACTCTGACATTTGCTGGGATGGATGTTTTTATTTATTTATTTATTAATCAGGGAGATCCCAGCAAGACACTGCATTTTCCAGATTGCCTTTGCATATTGCTAATTACTTTTTGTTTTTGTTTGTTTTTTTGCAAATGCAGATGGAATCATGAATGGAGATTCTGCAGCAACAGGATTTTATAAGGACTCATGCTGCAGAGCATTTAAAACATGCAAAGGAGGACATGGGCTCACACTGGACAATTAACACAACTGGTAGAGCTGCTGCCTCTCAGCGAGCAGGTCCCCGGTTCAAATCCCGGTCCGGGGGCCTTTCTGGGTAGAGTTTGCATGTTCTCTCCGTGCATGCATGGGTTTTCTCCGGGTGCTCCAGTTTCCTCCAACAGTCCAAAAACATGCATGTTAGACTGATGGTGACTCTATGACCTTGGGTGTGAGTGAGACAGGTCTCTCTTGTAAATGAGTCCCTGTGGCTCAACGAGGCTAGCCTGTATAAATAAAGGTTGAATGAAAAAATGTGCCACAAAGAAGTGGAGGTGGGGCTTTCACACTGGACATTTAATGCACCACGAAGAAGTGGACACTGGACATTTAATGCACCACAAAGAAATGGACACTGGACATTTAATGCACCACAAAGAGGTGGAGGACATAGGGTCACACAGGACATTTAAAACGTGCCACATAGAAGTGGAGGATACGGGCTCACACAGAACTGAGGAACACATTTTTGGGGGGGAGATGCAAATAGGTGCTGGGCATAAAATTAGAATATTGTGAAAAAGTTATTTATTTCAGTAATTCCATTCAAAAAGTAAAACTTCTATACAGTATTACTGTATATTCATTCACACAGACTGATATATTTAAAAATAATCTTAATGCTGATGATTATAACTGACAACTAATGAAAACTCCAAATTCATTATAAGTAAATTACATTACTTGAGATCAATTAAAAAATGATTTTTATAGATGTTGGCCAACTGAAAAGTATTAACATGGTAGCATGGTCCTTAGCCCCAACTATTGAAAGATGTACATATTGTACATTTCATGTTCATACATCTCAGTTGGCCAACATTTATAAAAATACTTTATTTTTATTGAGCTCAAGTAGTAGTCTAATTTTCTGAGATACTGAATTTAGGGTTGTCATTGGTTGTCAGTTTTAATCAACATTAAAATAAATAAACATTTGAAATATATCAGTCTGTGTGTAATGAATGTTTCACTTTTTGAATGGAATTCCTGAAATAAAACAACTTATTTAAAATATTATGACCAGCACACTTTGTACAGATTATTTTTGTGGTGAGGGGACTGTAATTGTATACAGCTTTTTTATTTATCTTGTTCCTGCCTGCTATATCAAAAAGAAAAATGAAGGCATGTTAAAAAAAAATTGTTAAGTACAGACCAAAAATGAAGGCATGTTAAAAAATTATTATTGTTTATGTTAAGTACGGCCAAAGAATGAAGGCATTTAAAAAAAAAAAATATGTGAAGTACAGACCCAAGTGAGCTGTGTACTTTTATAGATTTGTTTGTGTATTTTGTGTTGCCACCAGTTGATAAGTTCCGTAATGTAAAGCTTTTTTTTTTAAGTTACCAAAGGTGGAATTCTCAATTTTATGTGTTATGCTGTTCCTTTAAATTGTGTTAAATAAACAGGATAAAGGTAAAATTTATGGAGTGATTTGTAAAACTTAATCCAACTGTTTGTAGGATTTTAAAGCTGCGGATGGTCAAAGTATTTCCCTAGATTTGTTTGCCTCAACGCAATTTTAAAGTAGATTCATTATACTTTTTATATGCATAGCATGAACAAGCAGCATGTAAAGTGACTAAAATAAGTTAAATATAATAGCCTAATTAGAATAAGCTAAATACAGTAAGTTATTGACGTCAGATAGACGTCTAATGTAGACGCCTTTTAGACGTCAGGAATATAGACGTCTAATGTAGACGCCTTTTAGACGTCAGGAATATAGACGTCTAAAAGACGTCGGGAAAAAGACGTCATCTGGCGTAACGTTTTCGACCTTCCAGGGACCTGATTTCGACGTCCAGAAATGACCTGAAAAAGACGTCGTATAGACGTCACCTTGCTCAGTGGGTAAGTTAACCGAAGTTGATTACTTTGAACCAGAGGGTGACACCTTTTTCCCACACGAGCAGAAACTGGGCTCCCGCACGCTCAGACACACCACGACTCGTTACCTTGTTGACGGTTCGTCTCTTGGAGATAAGAGTTGAGAAGTATCTGGACACACGTGGATGGTTTTGTCCACCGGCCGTCCAGTTGGAACTTCAGCGTGTGTGGCTGATTCCACGATACGAGGAAACTCGCTTCTCCCGGCAGGAAACAAAGGTCAAGCGCGCTGACTGATTTTCAAAATAAAACTTCAGAAAACAAATTCTTCCAGAAGTTGAGTGAGTGGGTTACAGTAAGCTTTACTGTAACACCAGCTGAAACGTGGGTCTAGTTGACACAATGACCGGAACGTCTCCAGCTTTTTCCAGAGAAGAAACCAAGTTCTTAGGAGGTTCTTCCCTTTGACTCTAAAGAAGATGTAGGAAATGGACCTTTATATGGGAGGCAGGGTCTGACCCACCTCCTTAATAACTATTGGCTGGTTTAATAATAATAATAATAATAATAATAATAATCATTTTATTTAAAAGCGCCTTTCATGACACCCAAGGACACTTAACAAACCAACACAGTGAATACAGAGCAAACATTATCAGCGACAAATTGAAATATAAAATACATAAAGGATATAAAATGGAAGATAAAAATACATTTAGTAAAGTTAATGATAAGCTAGTCTAAAGAGATGTGTTTTCAGGGCAGTCTTGAACAGAGAAAGGGAGGTGGTGTTTCGAAGGTCGGGCGGTAGAGCGTTCCAGAGGTGAGGGGCAGAGCAGGTGAAGGCCCTGCTCCCCATGGTGGAGAGGCGGGCAGAGGGTACATGGAGTTGTAGTGAAGAGGAGGACCTGAGAGAGCGTGATGGGATGGAGATTTGTAGGAGGTCAGATAGATAAGGAGGGGCAAGGTTGTGGATAGCTTTGAACGTGAGGAGTAGAATTTTGAAGATGATGCGTGATTTAACCGGGAGCCAGTGGAGCTGCTGCAGGACAGGAGTGATGTGATCATAGTAGGAGGTTTGAGTGATGACACGGGCAGCTGAGTTCTGGACCATCTGTAACTTGTGGAGAGATTTGTTGGGGAGGCCGTAGAGAAGGGAGTTGCAGTAGTCAATACGGGAAGTCACAAGACTGTGCACCAGGATGGCTGTGGAGCGGGGCGTGAGAGAAGGACGGAGACGGTTAATATTACGGAGGTGGAAATAGGCAGACCGAGTAATATTGTTGATGTGTGAAGTGAAGGAGAGAGTGGTGTCGAGGATGACACCGAGGCTCTTGACCTGAGGGGAGGGGGATAGCAGAGAGTTGTTAAGGGGGACGAGAAGATGTTCTGATTTTGAAATAGAGTTTTTGGTACCGACGAGAATGACTTCTGTTTTGTTGCTGTTTAGTTGAAGGAAATTGTTAGAAAACCAGTGATTTAGCTCGTTGAGACAGTCGGTGAGGATGGAGGGTGGGTGGGTGGAGTTTGGTTTTGATGACAAGTAGAGCTGCGTGTCATCAGCATAGCAGTGGAAATGGATGCCGTGTTTGCGGAAGATGTGGCCTAGAGGAAGGAGGTAAATGATGAAGAGGAGGGGTCCGAGGACAGAGCCTTGGGGGACACCCGTGGAGACAGGGGAAGACTGGGAACGGAAGGATTTAAGCTGAATGAATTGAGTGCGGTCAGAGAGATAGGAGGTGAACCAGTCTAACGGGGTACCTGAGATGCCAATGGAGGTTAGTCTGTTGAGGAGGATAGAATGACAGATGGTGTCGAAGGCAGAACTTAGATCAAGAAGAATGAGGATGGACAGAAGACCAGAGTCAGCAGCAAGAAGAAGGTCGTTAGTGATTTTTACTAGGGCTGTTTCGGTGCTATGGTGGGGGCGAAATCCAGATTGAAACTCTTCATAAACGTTGTTGTTGGACAGGTGAGAGTGAAAGTGGTTTAACAAAATAAGAGATGGATATTTCATCTGCTAGGCAGAACTGTCTCTGACGGACAATAGGGGTTGAACGAGTACATAATTTTTAACCTCGACATTAACATAAAAAAACTCGAACGACGCTCGAGTAGCCGATGACGTCACAGTGTCTTACGATGCAAAATAAATAAATAAATATAAATGCCTAAAAACGTCTTTACAAAAAGAAAAAAAAGACCAACAAAACATTGGGAGCATTTATTATGCTCCTATCATGTATCATACTGCAGATAAGTCACAGGAAAAACAAAACTATTAGTTATTATTATTAATTTTAAAAGTGAAAGTAATGCGCTGAAAACCGAAACTTAAAAAACAAATGGGGCCACAGCCACACCGTACCACCGCCTGCAGCTGTGCAATTTAGGTTTACTTTTAGAGATTGTGTTTATAGGTTTTTGGTAGCTCTAGAGAGATGAATATTTGTTTTTTTTTGTTTGTGAAACGAGAGACAGGAAGCCGTTTCGGCCGTGTTATAATATGGGACCTGCATTGCAACACTGCCCTCTGCTGTCACAATCTACTACAAAGAAAGTCAACACGAAGTAGCGCATTTTATAAAATTATAAACTGTTTTACCTTTTTGACAAGACGGCCTGCTCCATTAACATCCGTGCGCACACAGGAATCCATTTTGTAGCGTCTACTAAAAGCTAAAAGCTGCCCCGCGCGCTGTGAAATGTGAAATGTGACGTCACTACGGCTACCCGAGGTGGACAAAAAAGCCTCGATAGAAGTCAAAGCACTCGAGTTGTCGAAAACTCGGGTACTCTGTTAATGCACTAACGGACAACAGGAAAACTGTTTACAGAATCGGCCAGATGGCCTGCTTGTGAGCACAGAGAATTTTTTTTTTTTTTAGAATAATAATAATAATAATAATAATGAATTCAATTTATAACGCACTTTTCATTAGTGAAAATCTCAAAGTGCTACACACATTGAATGCTACACACATTCATACACCGGTAGCGGCAGACTACCATGCAAGGTGCTTTCCAGTCCTACCGGGAGCAACTCGGGGTTAAGTGTCTTGCCCAAGGACACAACGACACATGGTGTGGGGAACCGGGATTCGAACCGCCAACCTTCCGATCGGGGGACGACTGCCATTACCACTACGCCACGGCCGCCCAAGTTCTGTTATGGCTAACTTTCCCAGACAAAACAGAGAAGGAAGTTGCAAGTTAAAAGTTTACCATGGCTCATGTCCCAGATTCAGAACCTGCTTGTTCTTGCAGAAATAAAACCAGCAGAAGGTCAAAACTCATGAAAGCAACAGATCATCATTAAAATGACAAAATATACTGTAGATCAATTCTGAATTAACACACATTAAAGAGAAAGTTCAATCTGATTAATTAGTGTCCATTAATTCAAAATAATTGTAAAAATAATAGTGTCACTTGTTTCCTTGAGAGCTTCAAGAAAGTGTAACACTTAGAGTTTCAAAGAGATGCAGAGAGGTGTACTTGAAGGTCAAGCCTACAATATCAGAGATGAGGTGTATCACTACAGTCCCCCTTTTTGGAAATCATCGCCTGTCCTTGGAGATGAGTTCCAACACGAAAGGATACCACCGAATGTCTCTGACCTCTATGTAATCCAGCAAGTGGAAAAAAAAAGTCAAAAAAAAAGTTCAAAATTATACTCCCATAATGTTTTTGGAAATTCCATACTGTTCGTAGGTAATCCCATTGCGGTAAGCTTTCAATCCTTTGGAAAACATAGTCTGTTAACCCATGGAAAACTGAGTCTGTGATCCCTTGGAAACAAAGTCTTATAATCCACAACGGTACTTCCACAACGATGGGGGTTAGTGATTTCATCAGCAAGAATGGATTTTAATCAGCATGTAGAGGGGATCCCTCGATTGAAGCAGAGGAGGCGGCCCTTGGATGAAGGTTGAAGACCAACGTTGGATCAGCAGGTCCCCACATCGAAGGTTGCAGGCTGGATGGCTTCCAGTCGGTGCCACCCTGGTTCAATGTGTCATGCAATTATGTGGTTTTAGGTGGGCTTATGATTGGGATTTTACATTAGGCCCTACCTATATGCACCTGGTATGTAAGCTATCATGGATTAGATCAGCTACAATTACCAATTAAGGGGTGGATCAATGCTGTAAAAATCAGATATAGGGATCTATACCTATAGAAATGTGGAGGGCTTCTGTAACGAAGGCCTCTTCTTTCAAACTATTCCTCCATTCATTATTTAGTTTAGGTTAAACTAAAATAAAAAAATGAAACTAGTTTGGTCTAAATGTCTGTTGTCTTTTAGACGAACGACGCAAGATTTGGTATTCCCTATAAATTTTGAAGTCTATGGCGAGACTCATCAAAATGAATAGATCTAGAATAGAAACGATCGAATCGGTCCTACCTAAATGATTGGGAGGTCAGTGTAGATTATAGTACCTTAAGTAGTATTGATCTACAATGACTCTTCAAAGATTGAGATCTTTAACAAAATGAACAGCATGTTGGCATAGTTAAATCCATTTAAGTCTTCAACTAACATTAATCAAAACCTCTTTTGGCTGGGAGTGTTCAGAAAACAATAACAACTTCAATAACAACAAAAGTAGCAATCAAGCAACTAAAAACAACGTTTCACTACGTCAAACTCACTCTGGTCGTCAGATTCCAACGTGTCACACACAAGAAAAACAGTTCTTAGCTTTATAACCGATGTCAATTAAATCCTGCAGATTTAAACGGTTGTTAAGGTTAGTTTTTGTTGTGGGTTTTATGCTTAGCGTTTCTAAGTTCTAGTTGGAACGGTTTCTTTTCGCAACTAGTATAGTTTAAACTGTTTAGTTTATTTACTATCCTGTGCTTGGACGACCTTATTTTCCCATGAAGTCTGTGAGTTTGCGAGATCTTTGTCGTTTGTGGGGTTATTGAAATCTTTGTCCTTGACATGGGCATGACCTAACATCACCCCCCTGTGGTCATGGGGGACCACGCACACAGGTGTGGACGTCCGTCCATGGGCACGAGTTAGGATGCCTTTGTTTAGTTTAAGCTGTTTGCGCAGTTTATTGGGAGCCTTGTACAGGAACCTTATAGGTTTCGGCCAACGTATCTCTGTACGTTTACCTCTTTCTGCGTAATTCAGGCGTGTCACAACTGTCGGCGCAGTCGCAGGTGTGTCTGACTGGTCAGACTGCGACGGGTCACTGTCGTTGTGGTGTGTGTCTTCCCACTTCATGACTGAAGAGGTGCTCTTTGAGTCTGTAAGAACTATGTCATTCTGAGTAGTTCTAGATTCAAATGCTCTTGAACCAAGGTTTCATTGAAAGCTTGGCTGATAGCCGAATTACCTGTCCCAGAGGACAGTACAGCGTCATCGGTGTGGGACCCTTGGATCTCCACACCTTCTTCTACCGGTGGTAGGTAGTGTTCAGTGAGTGCTGAAGGTGTCAGCTCGCAGAGGAGGTTCTCGTGATGGGCCAGAGTCTGGTCCAACTGTTGAGTCTCCCCTGTCTCACCTGTAGTTGAAGGTTCACTTACCGGGCCTGTGGTCTCGGTTGGGGATTCCCTTGTGGCCACAGCGGTACCTGCTGTTAGACAGTCAGTGTCCTGACCTTGGGGAGGCACCTCGATTGGCAGTGGACTGCTCACTGTGGCCCACATTGTCTGACTGCCATAATCTATAATCGCTTCAAAGCGATTTATAAAATCTTGGCCGACCAGAAATGGGAAGGAGTCCACCGTAGACACATGTACCGGATGGCAAATTGTCGTCTCGCCAATCTGCATGTGAACCATGGCAATAGCTGTCAGGGTTGTACCCATTTCTGAGAGTCCTCGCAACTCTATAGCACATTCTGTCAGGGGTATCTCTCTGCCAACACTGTTAGCGGCGGTCCGTAGCCTCTCAAACAGCTCGGCTGACATGACAGACACGTCTGAGCCGCTATCCAGGAGTGCCTCTCGCGCGAAGACCCCTTCCAGTCTGAGTGGCAGGTAAGCTTTCTTAGCGTGCCCCATTCTCATAAATTTACACAGAAACCTTCTAGGTTTAAGCACACGCTTCTGTGTACGTGTAACTCTGTCTGTGTAATCTTCGTCACTGTCAGCATCATGATGGCTGTCTGCCTCATGACCTTCGGGATGTTGAACATCAGCAATTTGTTTGCTGTTAGCGTCTTGACTTTCAGGACGCTGATCATCAGCAATTTGTTTGCTGTCAGCATCTTTGTCAGTGTTGACGATGTTGTCAACTGTGTGCACTGAGTCGTTGCAAAAGGCAGTGTTGCGCGTCGCTTCGTCAGGTTGAACAACGTTGTTTGTGTTATCATCAAGGACAACGTCACACGTTGTGTCAGCTTGGTCAACCACTGTAACATTCAAATCATTTGACAAACAACTCACAACCTCAGTCACGTCCACGCGCGGAGGCGTCGTTTCCATAATCTGGAGCATGTGTGACTCTTTGCATGTCTCGAACTGTGCAGTTCGAGGGGCAGGGGCAGGAGGGCCGCTTCTCGTGGGTACATGTTGGGACAGACCATTTCTCAAAGGGTCACGGCTCCCAGACATCAACTTCTCTCGAAGTTCACCCACTGTGAGACCTAGGTGAGGACTCTTTTGGTTCGATCTGAACCATCTTGGTTCACCTAGAGAGCGAACACCTACCTTGTGTGGTTCTCTGCTCATCTCAGGGTTTTCAACCTGAGGGGCAGGGGGAGCAAAACTCACTGTGAACCGAACAGAGTCACTGTTCCAGCTGGACACAATCTGTGGTTTGTTATCATGAAAAACCTGTTTATTTTCGCACGCTGTAGGAGAGGGAACCCCTTCTATTTTCTGCGAGTGGGATGTGACCTTTTGACCTGGACAAACCTCTGATGGAATCCTAGGTTGTATCCTTGTCTCAAAAACCCACGCAACATAATCTTTTATCTTTTCCATGCTGTCCTTTTTGCAATCAAACGTTAAGCGAACACATTTCATTTGGAAAGGCATGAGATGCGTAGTGAAAAGACGTTTAAACTCCTCATCTTCCTCTAAGCCAGGGACAATTTTGCCCCCGGAGTAGGCCGAGAGGAGCCTGTCGTAGAACGACAGGGGACTTTCCCACGTATCCTGATGGACGTTCCATGCAGCCAAGTAATTAGCATACGCTGGAGCAGATGTCCATCTACGTGCGATAAAAGAGGAGGCCCTATCAGGTGATGCACCTGTTTGAACGTCCATCTTTGTACTGATTTTCTGTGAAAAATCAAGGAAAGTGGGTCTTATTTCACAGTGTGCAGTCTCACCATGTGATACCTGCGGCAGTCAACATGGAGTCCAAGATGTGAAATCAAATAAAAATCAGTGATTTTTATTAATATGTCGACCTGTGACAAGATCAACACGTCGGCTATCTTTGTGTGATTTCTGTGAAAATCAAGACAAAAGATGCCTCATCTGTGTTATTTTAAACATGCAGTTTAAAATAAACAGGGACAGACAGCTTGTTTTGCACAGAATTGATGATAAAAGTGTCAAGTTTTATCAAAAAGCAGACAAGTCTGTATTACTTCTGTGTAACTGTTCTGCCATCAACATTTGATTTTCTGCAAAAATCAAATTAAAGGATGCTGTGAGTATAATATTTCAAATTGTTCCCCGTTTAAAACAGGAACATTCAACATGTACAAATTACAGGAAGACTGCGTCTTCTAAAGTAACCAGCAGATGGGGATGCCGCGTTGGATAAGTTTATCACAGCGACTGCAATTTCTCTATCTGACCGCAATAGAGGTGCTGTTGTCGCCTATGAGCTGCTAAACAGTCACAGACGTCTAACAACGGATCAAAAACAGCAATCAGAAAGACCTAGAGCCCTTATCGTGACAAAACTCCAGAACCCCAGGCTCACAAAAACGAAATCATGTGAGCAAAATCGGTTGAACTGTGACACCTTTTAAACTGCGTTTAAAAGAAATAAGGTCGGACCCATAAAGCAGTTGCAGCTCGCGGTGTCACGTGACCTGGTCACATGGCGATCGGCAGTTTCAGAGCAACTGACTCAATCCACCCATTAAAATCTCAAAAACACCGCGATGAAACAGTCTTTTCAGAGATAGTAACGGACAACAAGCCTGAACTTGTCTGGGACAAACAGCTGAAGTGAAAGTTGATGAGGAGTGAGCTCCTCACCCCCCTTTAGCGTCAACACCTACAGCGTAATCGACCAATCACAGCGAAGACAGAACCGTAGTTCAAAAACCCAAGTGTTCATGGGAAATGTAGTCTTCTAAACCTAACGCCACCCACGTGTGACGTGCCGTTCGAGCGGTGCGTTCACGGACCTGCGGTCGTCGAACGATAGCGTGGAACGGACTTTTCAACGTTCTAAAACAGTCATAAATATCGCAAAACACCGCGGTTAAGCCAGTCTTCGACGATATCACGTGCATAGAACCCAAACAACACAGATAAACTGTCAGAAATGTGTGCAAAAATGAATCTGACAACCAGCAGTCTATCAGAACCAACTTCCTCGAACACAACACACAATGGACCAATCACAACGCTTTAAGCAGCCATTTTGCCTCTCGGTACCGCTAACCGCTAGCTCGACCCAAATTACTGGACACACTATCACAAAATAAACGTAGAATACACCACAGAAAATACTGCTAACGAGCCCAATCACATCCAGGCTAGCCCCCTCACGCCTTCCAGAGAAGGCAGCACGCTAACTGTTCGAACAATGGACTTTACGTCTATCGGAACCGGAGGTCGGAACGTCCGGTCCAGAGCCGAGTGGGTTTCACCCGAACCTCAGCAAACAACACGTTGTAACAGATTAGGTAAAATGGAGCAGCAAATGAGTGAAACAGACCTTCAACAGCAATCCGCAGAAGTAATAAAATGAAGCAGAATCGTGATGCGGCGGTCACAAAAAGAAAATGCATGCAGCCTCGCGACACGTAATGAAACGTCTCACAAAAACAAACATTCATTCATCCGCAGCTTCAAGCATACGTTGAAATGTGAAAGAAAAGATAATTCTAACAGGAAACGCACCAGACAATGCCACGATTAGCAATCTCTGACACCCACCAGCCAAAACTATTCCATAAGTCCAAAACAGGACGCAGAACTATGCCAACAAACACCGTGACAATAAACTACACAAAACAACTTAATGACCGTCTCAGGAACGCGGACGAGCCACCAAAATGTAGTAATTATTATGAGGGGTAAGGTATTTAAACACTTACTGGGCCACCATTATTGTAATGATATAGGAGTTATTGGTCAGTTTACTGAATTACCTATATTTTTAGATGCGCAGGTCTGAGCAGACTATCTGCACAAACTTGCCACCAATTCGCGAGTTCATCCTTTTTCCGGTATTAAATTGCTTTAACTGTGACTAGGAAAAATGTAACTTCACAAGAGACTTCAATTTATGTTGGTCTACCAGAAAATAGACCTTTTATTGAAATTATCATGAAAGTACATTAAACATTTGTATCGATATTAGCTCTGATTTAATAACTACGTTGACAAGAATTCAAATTAAAACAAACAGACAGTTAGGAACTTTACTGTTGGCACATTACTTAAAGTTTCACTGTGTTAAGAAAAGGAAGAAATAGGAGGAAGATTGAGAAATGAAAGCTAAGTTAACCGAAGTTGATTACTTTGAACCAGAGGGTGACACCTTTTTCCCACACGAGCAGAAACTGGGCTCCCGCACGCTCAGACACACCACGACTCGTTACCTTGTTGACGGTTCGTCTCTTGGAGATAAGAGTTGAGAAGTATCTGGACACACGTGGATGGTTTTGATACCCCCGCCGTCCAGTTGGAACTTCAGCGTGTGTGGCTGATTCCACGATACGAGGAAACTCGCTTCTCCCGGCAGGAAACAAAGGTCAAGCGCGCTGACTGATTTTCAAAATAAAACTTCAGAAAACAAATTCTTCCAGAAGTTGAGTGAGTGGGTTACAGTAAGCTTTACTGTAACACCAGCTGAAACGTGGGTCTAGTTGACACAATGACCGGAACGTCTCCAGCTTTTTCCAGAGAAGAAACCAAGTTCTTAGGAGGTTCTTCCCTTTGACTCTAAAGAAGATGCAGGAAATGGACCTTTATATGGGAGGCGGGGTCTGACCCACCTCCTTAATAACTATTGGCTGGTTTAACAAAATAAGAGATGGATATTTCATCTGATAGGCAGAACTGTCTCTGACGGACAACAGGAAAACTGTTTACAGAATCGGCCAGATGGCCTGCTTGTGAGCACAGAGAATATTATGGCTAACTTTCACAGACAAAACAGAGAAGGAAGTTGCAAGTTAAAAGTTTACCATGGCTCATGTCCCAGATTCAGAACCTGCTTGTTCTTGCAGAAATAAAACCAGCAGAAGGTCAAAACTCATGAAAGTAACAGATCATCATTAAAATGACAAAATATACTGTAGATCAATTCTGAATTAACACACATTAAAGAGAAAGTTCAATCTGATTAATTAGTGTCCATTAATTCAAAATAATTGTAAAAATAATAGTGTCACTTGTTTCCTTGAGAGCTTCAAGAAAGTGTAACACTTAGAGTTTCAAAGAGATGCAGAGAGGTGTACTTGAAGGTCAAGCCTACAATATCAGAGATGAGGTGTATCACTACACATGCTCAACTGCATTCAGTACAGAAACACATTTTTACCACAATGCCACCTGTTGGGAAATCTGAATAATTACAAGAACATTAACATAATGGACTAACATAACAGTTATCTACACTGTATTTCTGTGCAACCTGTCCTGAAAATATGTCCTTGCAAGTAGATACTGGTTAAAAGACTTATTCTGCCATCAACTGTGGTTCTTTTATTTAAGTAGGTTAAGAGAGAACATTTCTCTCCATTACATTGAGCATTTGAATTAAAATACGATTTTTGGTTCCCGAGATATTTTGCTAACATACACAGTTATGCATCTACAGGCAAAAACGTTATTGCCCACCATTACAGTGGGAGTGGTGGCGCAGAGGTTAAGAAGGTGAGCTTGTGATTGGAAGATCGCCGGTTCAAGCACCGGTACCGACAACATAAAAAATGTGGGTGGGATAAGTGAAGCAGTCACACTTGTCTCCACCCTCATCTGCCCCATTCTGGGCCCTTGAGCAAGGCCCTTAACCCCCACCATCTGCTCCCCAGGAACCCTAGATAGCAGCTCTCTGCTCCACACAGAGGGCTGTGGTAGCTCAGTGATCTGTGGTTGTTAGGAAGGACATCGGGCGTAAAAAAAAAAACAATTGCCAAGTCTTCGTGGGACTAGTTCGCTGTGGCAACCCCTAACGAAGGGAGAAGCTGAAAGAAGAAGAAAAATTATCATTTATAATTTGCATTTTATCAATGAGCAATTAAAAAAAATAATGTCATTTTCTAGGAATAATTTCAGCCACAAATGTTTGGTTTCATTATTTACATTAGCAGGACTGAGCTTAGCTTTGGATGCAGTAGAGACGAACAAATATTTATGTTACTGGTGATGTTCATTATTTATTGCAGCTGGGTTTTATTGATGCAATGCTTTTCAATCATATATACATGTATATATTTTGGTCCTGCAGCTGGTCAGAAGCAGAGCAGTGGATCAATCAGACTCTGGTGAAGTACCTCCACCAAACCCCACTGCTGAGGCTGGTGGGGCTGCCTCAGGTGCAGTTCACACAAACACCTGGTGACCCGAAGACTCACCTGTTAGGGAACAGCAGCTCAACAAGCCACCAGCTGCTCGCTGACGTGCTCATCTCAGAGACTGACCGGACAGGGTAAGTTGGATTGTTGTTGTTGGAACAGGACTCCAGTTTTCGACGTGCCGAGCAAAAATTGATTGACATTCTTCATTTATGAATTGATGATTTACTTTTCAAAATAGGGGGGAAAATACTATTTGCTATGTTCCCTGATGCATGCTCAATAATCCAGGTAGAAAAGTCTTCGGACGAAAGACGAAACATTTCTACAATTTTTTTGCTTTGTTTTGTTTTGTTTTTTGAATGTCCAGAGGACCAGACTGAGCTTTTTTAGATATTTGCTATACGTTATAATCTGAGAAAAATCAAACCAGGTTGAGGTTTTGTCCCTTTTCGCAGAGCGAAGGGGGAACTTTGAAAACCCTCTACTGGTTCATTTTGTGAGCCAGATCATTTAAAAAAGTGAGATACTCACTTCCTTTTATGGTATGTGGCTACATCTAGGCGTAACAAAGGTCACTTTTGAAAATCGCGTTAAGTCAAAATTCAAGATAGCATCACCATATATATGACCACCCCTACATTTGAGTTACTATACCTTCTAGTTTAAAGGTTCAGTATGCAGCTTTTTAACATGCTGGCACTTAGAAACATTTTGAACAGAGACACGTTTCTGGTCCCTCCTCACTCAGAGCCATATATGACTCAGCTCCACCTCACTCGCGCTGCAGCCTGGAATGCTCCGCCTCCTCTACATGTCCCGTTTCAGCGCTGCAAAGTTCTGTGATTATGTGTTAATAAAACCTTCTAAAAAATAAAATAAAAACATGGACCACTGGTCCAGCAAAACAAAAACACCCTGAAACCTGCAGAGCTTCACACAGCCACGTTGGACATGATTTAATTCGCTCGTGACAAATTGATCCACTTCCTCATATCTGTCAGTGCAGGTCTGGAGGGGAGGAAGCGATCACTTGACTTTTGGCAAAAAAAAAACAAAATAAAAGTTCAGAGCAGGGATGAAGAAGGGATATTTAATACATTTGTGTCACATACAAAACAGTTTTGCATCGCTTTGAAATTATTTCAACAAGAACCTGCGGGGCTCGCTGCAGGCTGACAGGCGGGGGCGTGGGTTAGGGGGTGAAAAGTAAGAAGCTCTGTTTTTATTGGCTGGTAGTAAACTCTGTTTTTATTGGCTGGTTAACCGCGGGGCGCTCTTGGCTTTTTATAAATGCTTTTATTACCACCGGGAGACGCCAGAGGACTATAGTTTTTTTGAGAGATTACATGTCAAAGATCAATGTATCAGGAGATAAGGGCAGAGTGAAGAAATATGTTTAAAAAATAAACTACATACCCCAGCTTTAACTAAAAGTATAATTTCTTCAAATGACTGGGTTGACACCACAGATTGGGGTATGTTCAAAGAAGCTGCTACCACAAACAACAACACATGTCTCCAGGAGTACTCAGACACTGTATGTTCATACATCGCCAAGTGCATTGATGATGTTACCAACCTCAAAACCATCACTGTTCGGGCTAATCAGAAGCCATGGCTGACAGCTGAGGTTCACAGACTCCTGAAAGCCAGGAATGCTGCCTTCAAAGCGAGAGATCAGGTGGGCCTGAAGGCAGCCAGAAAGAACCTGGCCCAGGGCATCAGAGAGGCCAAGGAGCAGTATTCCAGGAAAATAGCTCACCGTTTCAAGGACAGCAAGGATACACGCAGTCTGTGGCAGGGAATACAGACCATCACAGACTACAACCCCCCCCCAGACCTGTGACAGCTCAACCTCTACGCTGAATGAACTGAATGAGTTCTTCGCTCGGTTTGAGGCAAGTAACAGCACACCTGCACATAAATTCCCCCCCTCTCCTGATGGCCAGGTGCTGGCGCTGTCCTCAGACAGCGTAAGGCGATCATTCATCAAGATTAACGCCCGGAAGGCCTCTGGTCCTGACAACATACCTGGTCGTGTGCTGAAGGACTGTGCAGGGGAACTCGCAGCGGTCTTCACGGACATCTTTAACATCTCACTGAGCCAGGCCATCGTCCCCACCTGTTTCAAAGCCACCACCATCATCCCTGTCCCAAAGAAGGCAACGCCCGCATGCCTCAATGACTATCGCCCAGTAGCACTCACCCCCATCCTGATGAAGTGCTTTGAACGGCTAGTCATGAAAAGCATCACATCTGTCCTCCCTGCCTCCCTGGATCCCTTCCAATTTGCATACCGACCTAATCGCTCAACCGACGATGCCATC
>JBBPBX010056108.1:0-13038 GCA_038048925.1 Garcialebias charrua
TTCTCTGTGCCTCTCCATAAGATCTACTTGCAGTCGGAACTGGTTCAAGGAGAAGTAAATGCATTGTTCTATAGACAATACATCAAACTTAGTTTTGAGTTCTACTTTTTTTTTGTACAGATTAGGGCATTTGTTTTGAGCATATTGTTGATCAATTTCTTTTATCTGCTGGGCTAAATCAGTTCTTTCTTTTTGAGATTTTTGCCTCAGCCGGGCGGTATATGAAATGATTTGTCCCCTAAGATAGGCCTTAAGGGTATCCCAAACGGTTGACAATGGGATCCCAGGAGTTCTGTTTATGGATAGAAAGAAGGTTATTTCTTTTTCTATAAATGTAACAAAATCATTGTTTGACAGTAACGTTGAATTGAATCTCCACTGTCTACTCCTTATAGGAATGTCAGGGAGGGACAAAGACAGAGTGACAGGTGCATGGTCTGAGATGACAATACTGTGGTAGTCACAGCCACGGACAGAGGGAAGAAGTTTGTTGTCCATGAAAAAGTAATCGATCCTCGAGTATGAATGATGAACATGAGAAAAAAAAGAATATTCTCTCTCAGCTGGGTGTAAAAAACGCCATACATCGCACAGGCCATACTTAGATAGAAAGGCACGAATAGTATGGGACGACCTGCTGGCTGTGGCAGGGTTTGTAGAGGATCTGTCCAAAACTGGGTCCAACCAGCAATTCAAGTCACCACTGAGTATCAATGAGTATGTGTTTAGGTCCGGGAGCAGTGAAAATAATTTCTCAAAGAAACCAACATCATCCGTATTTGGGGCATAAACGTTAACTAGCACTACTGGTGTGTTGTACAATTTACCGGAAACAATCACAAAACGACCATATTTATCTGAGTTAACTTGAAAAGGTTCAAATGAAATGTCTTGACTGATGAGGATCGAGACGCCCCGAGCCTTTGCTCGAAAGGAGGAATGGAAACTCTGCCCGTGCCATGTTTGCAGTAATCGTTTGCTATCGTCACTTCTAATGTGAGTCTCCTGCAGGAAAGCAATGCCTGTATTTAACTGTTTTAAATGAGAGAGCACCTTCCTTCTCTTGACGGGGTGGTTCAAACCTTTGACGTTCCAGCTTGACAACACCAACGCTCAGTCCTACATTCTTCACTTTCCTTCTCTCCCTCTGTCTCCTGACACGTTTCCCTCCTCTGGGTCTTCGACTAACTCTGGTCGAACTAATGCACACTAACTAATCAAAAAAACAAACAAACCTGCAAAATCCGAACTGTCAACGGTGCTTCGTGCACCACCATGGCCAAAACTTTCTTCCCCGAGCTGCTTTTTTGCGATCACAAATCAAAATGGCCGAAATGCTTTCTGATTGGTTGCTTCAGAAATGTGGTGGATTTGAGGAAATTGTAAAAATGGCTTTGTATGTTTCATTCATTCACTTTTTGGTCATAAAACATCCACTAACTGCGCTCCACATGCGTAAAATGCGCATACCATTATAACGAAAGTGATCGCTCATATTTCTGGTTTTATTTTGAAGTAAACATAAAACTAAATCAATATAAAAACACAACTTTTTATAAAGTTTGAAGTCTGCTGTCCTAAAGACTTGAAATGAACACTTCACATGCCGTCTTTCTTTGTTTACAGTGGGCTTTTTAAATGCATCATGTCGTGCCCGCTTTAAAGCGGGCATTGACTCCCAAGGGCTAAACTTCATTAATTGCCTTTTGCAAGCCAAGGCCTGACTTTTAACCCCCAACTTGTTCAGTGAGCTGGTGGTGAAATTGGTTAAAACTCCTGCAGCCCATTTCCAGGGGAGACACTGTCACCTTCAGCACTGTTCTCTAACAACATCTGCAAGATTGGTGCGCCACATCTATTTCACTCTGTTCACCTCATCAGTGCCAACCTGCCGACCAACCGTCAGCTCAACAACGAAGACGCATGAACAAGATGAGAAGACCAGATTTGGGCACAGGCCGGTGACTTGAGGAGCATTTGTTGGTCTCCCATGCTTCAGGGTTGAGGTCAAACCTCAGTACTTGGTTGTAATGCCAAGCGTGCATCCTCAAACATCCTATGGGATGCAAAAACAGTGCAGCAACAGGATGGCACATCAAAGGTGTGAATTTGTTGGAGAGCGGGACACATCGTCCATGCATGAAGCTGCTGTTTGTTTCCACATCCCACAGCTTGTTCCACATGACACATGTCATTCTCAGCTAAGATGAGCTGGACATTTGATGCTGCAGTTGTTAGTTTATCAGAAAACTGATGCACTGATTTTCTCTGAATGAGAAAATAAAAACGTACTTTAAAAAAATATATTTTACAGAATAATGCACAACTTGTCCAAACAGGTCAAGGTGACTTTGGGAGCCTTTAGAGGAATCTGGAATGTGACACTGCCTCCGAGTGTGAAGAGTCACGCTGTTACAACAACAGGTCTGTCACCGTCAGCTGACTCTAAAGTTAGACTACACAGCAATAAAAACAAAATGTCTTCTCTATTAAAAGCAGCCAGAAAACAACAACCAAGTTGACTGTAAGCTGCTGGAAGAGGCTGTTCTTAAAATGATAAGGACTTTAAAACGATCGTGTGTCGACAAAGTCATGCCAAAGTTGTTGTTTATTTTTTATTCAAGAGAAGCCACAATGTCGCATGGAACAAAGCTTCTGTGGAGAGATCAAGGTGAAGATCTCTCATCTATGATAGAGCTCAAGGAAAAGTGGGACGTGAGCGGCTTCTTTCAGTGCAATGAGCTGCATCACTGATAACATCCCAGATCCAGTTTTACAGAAACCCCTCGCAGCGCGGAGCTGCCAGCTGCAGAAAGCATCCATTGTGTCGTGCAGACCTCGTGCTTCTTGTTATCTTTTTATCTGAGATGGTGGAGGAATCAGGGCTGCAGCTCTGGAGCCTCGTTCAGTGGGACGATGCCTGCCCTGATCGCTGGACTAAATGTGTGTTGCTCAAGGACATGCAGGTTGAAATCTGAGGTCATGTCAGGTATGACCCCTCGAGGTGAACGGTCGTCCTTTTTTTTTTTTGAAGATGCAGTGAGGAGGTTCAATGATTTTACCCGGTAATATGTCATTTGAATACAACATATAAAAATGAAATAAAACAGAGGACGTTACTTTGGCTGTGACTAATGGGAACTATAAACTCCAACAGCTCAGTTCAATTAAATACCTTACTAAGCCATCCAATCGGTAGTAGCGACGGGCGGTGTGTACAAAGGGCAGGGACTTAATGCGAGCTTATGACCCGCGCTTACTGGGAATCCCTCATAAGGGAATAGTTGCAATCCCCGAGCCCCATCACGAGCGGTGTTCAATGAGTTACCTGCGCCTCTCGGCGAGGGTAGACATGCTGGTCCACTCAGTGTGGCGCGCGTGCAGCCCCGGACATCTAAGGGCATCACATATTGCTCAATCTTATGTGTCTGAACGCCACTTGTCCCTCTAAGAAGTTGGACGCCGACCGCACGGGGCCGCGTAACTAGTTAACATGCCGGAGTCTCGTTCGTTATCGGAATTAACCAGACAAATCGCTCCACCAACTAAGAACGGCCATGCACCACCATCCACAGTATCGAGAAAGAGCTGTCAATCTGTCAATCCTTTCCGTGTCCGGGCCGGGTGAGGTTTCCCGTGTTGAGTCAAATTAAGCCGCAGGCTCCACTTCTGGTGGTGCCCTTCCGTCAATTCCTTTAAGTTTCAGCTTTGCAACCATACTCCCCCCGGAACCCAAAGACTTTGGTTTCCCGGGTGCTGCCAGGCGGGTCATGGGAATAACGCCGCCGGATCGCTAGTCGGCATAGTTTACAGTCGGAACTACGACAGTATCTGATCGTCTTTGAACCTCCGACTTTTGTTCTTGATTAATGAAAACATTCTTGGCAAATGAATCCTGTTGCTGCACTGTTCTTGCATCCCATAGGTTGTTTTCCGGAAACACAATATACCCTTCCACTTCTACGCTGATGACTGTCAAATTTACTTCCCCCTAAGACAAAATGGTACAGGCTCTATTCAACCTCTGCTCGACTGCCTGGCTGACATCAGGGACTGGATGGCTTTAAATTTCTTAAGCTTCAACGATAAGAAGTCGGAAGCCATATTGTTCCTTCCCAATGACACAACCTCAAACCACTGCATTGACCTGTCTGCTCTACCCCTGTCCGAAAAACAAAAAGTCACAAATCTGGGAGTGATAATGGATCCTTCCATGAAACTCAACAGTCATGTAAACATGATCGTCAAATCCTGTTTTTTCCAGCTGAGGCGTCTGTCTAAGCTGAAGCCCATATTATCAAAAAACAACCTGGAGACAGTGATTCACGCATTCATTACATCTAGGCTGGATTACTGCAATTCCCTTCTGCTTGGCGTCAGTCAAGCCACCATTGCACGATTACAACTGGTTCAGAACGCAGCTGCCCGATTTTTAACCAGCACACGCAAAAGAGAGCACATTACACCAGTCTTGGCCTCCCTTCACTGGCTACCGGTTCATCTTCGAATCCAATTCAAAATTCTCATGTATGTCTACAAATCGCTGAACAGTCTCGCCCCCGCCTATCTCTCGGATCTGATACACCCATATGTCCCTCCACGTGCTTTGAGGTCAGAGGATCAGGTACTCTTAATAGTTCCAGAAACTCGCCTTAAGCGCAGGGGTGACAGGGCGTTCTCTGTAGCAGGCCCAAGACTCTGGAACGAGTTACCGCTGCTCATCAAACAGGCCCCCTCCCTCTCGGTTTTCAAATCCCGGTTAAAAACTCACTACTACTCCATCGCTTTCAATGCCAGCTGATTTGTATTGGATCGTTTTATTTATGATCTGCAATGTTTTTATGTTTTTCGTGTTGTACTTCATTGTCTGTGTTGCCTGTTGCGTGTTTGTTTGTTCAGCACTTTGTGTGGACTTGTTCCTGTTTAAAGTGCTTTATAAATAAATGGTATGGTATGGTATGGTAAATGCTTTCGCTCTTGTCCGTCTTGCACAGGTCCAATAATTTAACCTCTAGTGGCACAATACGAATGCCCCCGGCCATCCCTCTTAATCATCCCCCAGTTCAGAGGATAAAACCCACAAAATAGAACCGGAGTCCTATTTATTATTCCTAGCTGCGGTATTCAGGCGACTGGGCCTGCTTTGAACACTCAAATTTTCTCAAAGTAAACGCTTCGGGCCCCGGCGGGACACTCAGTCAAGAGCATCGAGGAGGCGCCGAGAGGCAGGGGCCGGGACGGACGGTGGCTCGCCTCGCGGCGGAACCGTCGGCCAGATCCCGAGATCCAACTACGAGCTTTTTAACTGCAGCAACTTTAAGATACGCTATTGGAGCTGGAATTACCGCGGCTGCTGGCACCAGACTTGCCCTCCAATGGATCCTCGTTAAAGGATTTGAAGTGTACTCATTCCAATTACGGGCCTCGAAAGAGTCCTGTATTGTTATTTTTTGTCACTACCTCCCCGTGTCAGGAGTGGGTAATTTGCGCACCTGCTGCCTTCCTCGGATGTGGTAGCCATCTCTCAGGCACCCTCTCCAGAATCAAACCCTGATTCCCCGTTACCCATTGCCACCATGGCAGGCGCGTGGCCTGCCATCGAAAGTTGATAGGGCAGACACTTGAATGTTGCGTCGCAGCCGCGGGGGGCTGGCGATCGGCTCCAGGTTATCTAGAGTTCACCAAAGCTTCCGGGGCGCCCCGTAGGACGCCCCGGGTGGGTTTTGGATCTGATAAATGCACGCATCCCTGCGGGAGGGGTCAGCGCTCGTTCGCATGTATTAGCTCTAGAATTGCCACAGATATCCGAGTAACGGTTGAGCGGTCAAAGGAACCATAACTGATTTAATGAGCCATTTGCAGTTTCACTTTACCAACAGTGTGTACTTAGACGTGCATGGCTTAGTCTTAGAGACGAGCATATGCTACTGGTAGGATCAACCAGAGAACCCCAGTGCGTAGCAGACCTGTAACCCCGCCGTCGCGACCCAGCGTTGCCCACCCCCCGGAGGAGGTGTGCGCCGTGGAGGGCTGTGCCGTCGGAACCCAGTTACGTCAGCCCCGCCGCCTCGTCCCAGCGTCGCCCGTCCTCCGGAGGGGCCGTGCGCCATGGAGGGTCGCGTCGACGAAACAATGCGTCGGCCCCTCGGCCGCGGCACATCGTCGCCCGTCCCCCGGAGGGGCCGTGCGCCGTGGAGGGTTGCGTCGGGGAACACAATATCAAGGACACCGCCGCAACCCAATCCCTAGCACACGCAGTGCGTATCACAAGGGAGTTGCGAGTTGTCGGAGCCCAGAGACACCCACCCCGCCGCCGCGGCCCAGAGGGTCACGTCGACGGAGAGTAACGCATCGACCCCGCCGCCGTGGCCAAGCGTCGCCTGTCCCCCCAGAGGGGGGAGCGTGCACCGTGGAGGGTCGCGTCGATGGAACAATGCGTCGGCCCCTCCGCCGCGGCCTAGCGTCGCCCATCCCAGGAGGGGCCGTGGAGGGTCGCGTCGGGGAACACAATGTCAAGGACACCGCTTCCGTGACCCAATCCCTAGCACACGCAGTGTACATCATGGGGGAGTCACGAGTCGTCGGAACCCAGAGACACCCACCCTGCCACCGCGGCCTAGAGGGTCGCGTCGATGGAGCACAACGCACTGACCCCGCCGCCGTGGCCCAGTGTCGCCCATCACACCCCGGAGGGGGGAGCGTGCGCCATGGAGGGTCGCGTCCACGGAGCCCTACGAGATGGACACCGCCCTCGCGGCTCAGCGGCGCCCGTCTCCCCGGAGGGAGAGCGTGCGCCGTCGAGGGTCGCGTGGACGGAGTCCGGGAGGCAGGCAACAGGGTGGGCTGCCGGGCGGCCTTGCCCTGGCTTCGGTAATTATCCTTCCGCATACCGTCACTTAAATATTCATTAAATGTTCGAGTAACTTAATTCATCATATAAGTACAACTGACTGTGTTTTAGGACATTTTTAAGTTACCGTCACTTAAATATTCATTAAATGTTCGAGTAACTTAATTCATCATATAAGTACAACTGACTGTGTTTTAGGACATTTTTAAGTTTTGTTAGCTCAAAATAAATTCAAATGTTGAACTAAAATTACTTAATTCAAATGACCTAAACAATGAAATGAACTTTTCAAACTTTATTCATTTGTGTAAATTCAATAACTTGGTTTTCCTTTATTCACTTTACAAATTATGTTTTTTTTTATTAATCTGAGTTCTTAATGTCAAATGATTCAAGGCTCAGTTCCTTTAAGTGATCTGAGTTTAATGAACCTGTTGGTTTTTACTTTGTTACACTTTTAGCTCAATCTTTTTAATTTAATTAAATACATAGTTTGATTCATTTATTTATTAAAAAAAACAATTTTATTGCTTGTTAAAATGCATTATTTAAAAACGCACTGCATAAACAGAGGTTTTTACCATTTAATCTTTGACAGTAAATCAGACTTGGGGATCATAAGTACTGTACAATAAATAAATAAATTAATTAATTAAAGTTGTTCATTCTCTTCAAAGTCTTCATGTTATGTTTCAGGTTCAAAATAAATAGATTATCTTTTTCATCACCCTATCCATCATTTGTTAAGATGTTTAAACGCAAACTATTTAATTTATTTTTTCATTGGGTATTTTTAATTATAATACATGAGCAGATGTTTTCATATTGCTATGACCCCAAGCTCCTGTTTTCTTCTGCTATCTAAGAAAGATGAGCTCAAATAAAAATAATCTGATTAGACAAAGATTCCTCAAACTCCACTGTGATTCAAAATCATTTTTTATTTTTATGACATTTCTTAATGTCAGCGTTCTTCAGTCGTTGTTGGAGATTCTGTCGTCAGGTGTCAGTTTGAAAACACGTTTCATTTAGAAAATCATCTCTTGCTGTGTTTACGCTCTTTTAGACACTGTCCTGCAGCTCGTCTGCCTCAGGCCTCTGGTCCTTCTTGTACTGATCATGATCATTTTCTGCTCCCGGTCTCATCTATGAACTTGAATTGGTTGAAAGTTCAGCAGAACCTCATCTCCTGAACTCATCAGCCCATCTCCTAACGCCTCCATAGCTCTGATTCAATCACACACTGAAGTGAAGATTCTCCTCCTCACTTTCTCTTTATAACCTCTGAAATGCTTCAGCTCTCCGACCTGGACTCTCCGGTCCTCCCCCTTTTCTTTCTCTCTTTTTTCAGCTCCTTGTTTTAGTCATCCTGTTTTCCATCTCTGGATTTATTTCCCTTCTGTTCTGTCGTTCTAGATGATTTTTCATTTGAACCTCACTCATAATTCATCAATCAAGGCTTGGTTTTCATTTGTGGATGTGCTGTTTTGACTTTGTTTTATTTCATTTTTACACAAGTACATGTTTTAATCCACTTGCTTTAACATTTATTGATGCATTTCCTGTTCTAATTATTCTCTTTGCCTGTTTTAACGGTGCTGTTTTTTGAAAGGTAAATAAAATGTATTAAGTCATTGGTATTATGACTCTTTACTCTTTCTAGTCATTTTCAAGCTCTTCAACACCTTGCATTTAGATGTTTCACTCTTTATTTCTGCCAAAGTAATTAACATAAATTAGACTTGTCAAAAGTCTTTCAGTGCTGAGTTGTTCTCTGGGCTCAGCATGTTGTAGACCCTTCATGTGTCACAACTTTGGTCAGTGCCTGCTGCTTCAAATGTGATTTAAATAAATGAGACTTGATGTGCCTGTTTGTGGAGTTTTAGTTTATTGAGTTAGATTTTTGAAGTTTCTTCTTGTCAGGTTCAACTTATTTTCAGGTTCTGTATTATTTTATTTACTTCACTTGCTCTCTTCTGTGACCTGCTTCATCTTCACACCTGAATCTAATATGCAGATGATCACACCTGCTCTCTGTCTGAACATTTACTTTACAGGTTTAGTTCATGTAAAGATTTAGACTTCCAGTTTTTTTGTTTTAATATTTGTTTTTATGCTCATCTGTTGCCCGTCGTGTTTTGCCATATGCTTTATAAATGTTGGTTTCTTGGATGTAAAACGTTACAGATTTTGCTTTGAGACAGACTTGGTTTTATTTTGAATTAAGTTTATTATTATTTTTATTTTATTTTATTTGTTCATTCACTTCAGATTTAAAACAAGAAAAAGACATTACAATTCACAATAAAGAGAAACAATAAAGGGAAAAAAATCTAAAATGAAAGGTGGCAGAAGAAGAAAAAAATCTTATATCTGCCACTTTAAAAAAACTAATCAGTTCAAATAATCAATTTTCATTTCACTGAGGAACTTTTTATTTATATTTTTAATTTTGCACAAACTTGTCCCACGTTTTATTAAACTCTTGTGATAATGTAGTTGTTTTATATTATTGGGCTAACGGCAGCATGAGTACAAGAAGTGGAATGAACCAGAACTCTGCTGCTTTATAACATTTTTGTAAAATATATTTGAAATTTTCTTATATAAAGTTTAAACAACTCCTAAATTATGTTTTAACAATGAGACATGCATGTCTCTACTCTGCATACAGAAGTTTAATGCTTCAGAAACACTTTATTTTTTACACATTACTATAAATAAATATCAAAATGTCTCAGTCTGTATAAAAGTACAAATAGTTTCCCTGCATGTTTTACAAGATGTGGACGGGGATGAATCCAGATGAAGAGGAAAACGTTGAGAGGCAACAGGGTGGTGAGTGCACAAACTAAATGAATAAATTAATAAAAATCAGGGTGAGGCACCTCTGTTGACTGGAATCTTGAACATCTGCTTTCACAGATATATGGGCCAATCAGACAGCTGTGGGCTGAATGTCATGTTCTATATTTAGAGATGTTATGAGGACTGCAGCGTGGCTCCATAACGTCAGGCCCCTTTTAGGAAACAGACTAATGAGTTTATTGGCAGATTATGACACAGCTGCATGTTTATTTTTTGTATAATTTATGTTTCATGCTGTGTATTCATGTTCACTAGACAAACAGTGGTGCTTGAATGTTTGTTAACTCTTTATAATGTTCTATATTTCTGCATAATATGACCTAAAACTTAATTAGATTTTCACACAAATCTTAAAAGTAGATAAAGAGAAACAAATGAGACAAACATCCTAAACCTGGTCATTTATTTATTGAGGAAAATGATCTAGTATTACATGTCTGTGAGCAGTAAAGTATGTAAACCTCTTCTTCTTCCTTCGATTTATGGCGGATCGCAAACAACTTTTAGGTGCATACCGCCACCAACTGTGCATGAGTGTGCAGCCCATGGTCTCTGTCCCTATATTCTACCTCTAAAATTAAAATCATGTTGTACCGTCACTTCTAATGTCAACCTATCGTTCTGTTTCTTTTGGCTTTAAGTTTCAGTCTACCTGTTGTAAATTCCAAGCTGTTATTCTGCATCTTCAGTTTCAAAGTGATGTTCTGGTTCTTTCATTGCCATGCTATTGTTCTGCCTCTTTTATATTCTATTTGTTGTTCAGCTTTTTCTTTAGTTTTTTTAGGTTCCAGATGTTGTTCTGCTTCGTTTGGTTTCCCTTGACCGTTTCCTGAGGTTTCGACTGTATTTAACATAGTGTGTTCTGCTTGTACGTCCGTAATGTCCAAGAATTTACCCGCTGCCGCTACTATTGTCTGAATTTTATCGCTTTTCTTCTTCATTTGAATTGTGACATTAACTATATGACACATGAAGGCCACAAACTTTTCTTTTTCCACTATCATGGATTTATTATCTATTTCGCACTTGTGTGAGCAAGCTGGTGGGATTTGTGGTCTAACAGTGTTTGTCTCTGAGTATCTCTGCACATTGTCTTCTTTCCTCATTACTGTTGGGTCTACTTTCCTAACCTTTTTAGGTGCTTCTGCATAAGTTATTTTTTTCAGTGGTGTGCTGGTGAAGATTCTCAGTCGTCCAGGACATGATAAATCAAAAAGGCGTTCAATTCAAGATCAACTGGACTTTATTTGTAACAGAAGACGTTTCGCTTCTCATCCGAAAAGCTTTATCAATTCAATTATTTTTGATTTTTTCAGTGGTCTTAACTCTCAGCGCTTCCCTTGCTTCCTTTTGAACTGAACAACCTCCACATGCAGCACTATGATCTCCACCGCAGTTGCAACACTACACTCTGGAGCCTACGTCACATTTGCCGTATTCATGTGCACCTCCACATCTAGCACACCTGAGTTTACCCCTGCACTCTTTTGCCACATGCCCCATTCTTTGACAAAGGAAGCATCTAATCGGGTTGGGAATATATTCCCTTACTCTATAGTCAATGTAACCTAACTGCACACACTCAGGCACTGATTTTTTAAATTGTAAGATGACCGACATAGTTTCTGTTACTACTCCCTCTTTTTTAGTTTTGATCCAGGTTACATTCATCACATTCCTTTAAGCTCTTGTTTGAGTTCCTCCATACTTATATCCAATGGCACTCTTGATATCACCCCTCTCAGTTTAACATTGGACCCCGGAATGTATGTTTCAACATCTTCTCCCATAAAAGATGATATTTTTAGTATTTTCTCTAGTTGTTTTTTGGAAGTTGCATGGATAAGGATTTTTCTGTTGTTTAAGATTTTGGCCAACTTCACATCCTATTCCTCAATACCCTTCGTCAATTTAATAGGGTGAGAGCAACGTCCCTCCTGCTGAAATTCCATTATTACCTTAAATTCCTCATCCCTAATTGCGTCCACCTGGTGTTGATGCAGTGGGGATTATTTTTGCTTTTTTGTTGTGTTCAGCTTTGTCATTGCTATCATTTGACCAACTTGTATCCCTTTCTCTTCTATGTTTTCATTTCTTTTTGGACGACTGTGCTTTAAAATTTGACAAAGTGTTTTTAAATAAAGTGGTTTTTTTGGGGTTTTTTTTATTGAAAGTACATAGACTCTTGAATTACATCTCCGTCCGGTTGATGGCAGTAATACACTGAGTTTGTAAACTGCCAGAAAACACCATCGAAGAAGAAGAAAAGGTTTACATATTTACAGGGAGTCTGCAACTGGAGTTGATGAGAAGCTACGTCTGATTACAAACCTGTTCAACGTAGGCAGATTGCATAAACTGTGCATCGACTGCAGCTTCATGGCCTCCTCCTTGGGGGAAGTAGTGAAGAGGAATGGCGTAGAGTTAAGGATTATTCCACCACCTTCGATCCAGATAGTGGAAAGGAATGGAGGAAGATTAAAGCTTGTTCCTCCACTTCAGAAAGGGATAGTGGAGACATATTCTGAGCGCTTTAGCTTGTATTCTATCCAACTCTAATAATAATGAGTTTTATGTAAACCTCTATTAGCAGCTAATTTGAAGGTGAAATTAGAGTCAGGTGTTTTCAATTAATGGTATGATGATCAGGTGTGAGTGGGCACCTGTTTATTTTTTATTTTTTAAAGAACCTCAATAAATAAATGACTCAGTATAATAAATTGTCTAATTTGTTTATCTGGGTTCTCTTGATCTACTTTTAGGACTTGTGTGGTGGTTTTAGATCATATTTATGCAGAAATATAGAATATTCTGAAGGGTTCACAAACAATCAAGCACCACTGTACAGTGCATCTGCAGCTCCCATGCTTTACATTTTGTTTTAGAAAAATCAATCCTGATTGAAGGAATTTCAGAAAATATAAATGTATCGACACTCGAGTTAGCTGATGTGATTCTGTGTTTTGTTTAGTTTGTGCTGGACAGGCCGATTGTCCAGGGGGGCACCCCAGCACATGGCCAAAATAAATCCTGAAGATAGGCCCACTTGGCCCTTGAACCCTGCAGGATCAAGTCCGTGCAGTAGATGGAACCAATTGCCTATATGCCACGGGGGGGCGTGACGTACTTCCGGCAAAATGCAACACCTACCCGCCACTTCCGGTTCCCATCCACCTCCGTTGTTGCTAGCGTTAGCTCCTAGTAGCAAACTATGACAACGACCCGAAACGGGAAGCGGCCGCGCGCTACCGGCACTACACGTGAGTACCGTTGTGTCCGCCCACCGGTGGGAACAGCTGTTCCGCGGGGGGGTTTCGGCG
>JBBPBX010056110.1:0-16208 GCA_038048925.1 Garcialebias charrua
ACTCGTGCTCTGTCATTAAAAAAAAAATACAACTTAACTGAAAAATCTACAGCAGTACGACTGAAAACATTATTATTTTTTGGTTAATAACATTAAAGACCTCTTCCCGTGCAGATTCTTGGGACTGCGGAGACTTCCAGGGCGAGGCTGTGTGGGACAATGGAGGGGAGGAACCTTTGTGTAAGGCCTTGCTGCTCACAGGACCCCCAGGCATCGGCAAGACTGCTTCGGTGTACGCCTGCGCTCAGGAGCTCGGCTTCAAGGTGGGAATTTCAAAACCCTTCTTTAAAACCTCACAGGTGGAGGCTTTGTCGCCCATGATCACTTTAACTTTCACTCAATACTCGTTGGATAACAACAAACATTTGTACATTTTTTAACCCTCCTGCAGCTATAGTGAATATTTATACTTCAGCAGAATGATCAAATTATATCTGAACTTCTGAAGGTCCCTGCTGTTCAAATGAAGTTTAACTTCTATAACTTCAAACTAGTTTTAACTTCTATAACTTCAAACTAGTTTTAACTTCTATAACTTCAAACTAGTTTTAACTTCTATAACTTCAAACTAGTTTTAACTTCTATAACTTCAAACTAGTTTTAACTTCTATAACTTCAAACTAGTTTTAACTTCTATAACTTCAAACTAGTTTTAACTTCTATAACTTCAAACTAGTTTTAACTTCTATAACTTCAAACTAGTTTTAACTTCTATAACTTCAAACTAGTTTTAACTTCTATAACTTCAAACTAGTTTTAACTTCTATCACTTCAAACTAGTTTTAACTTCTATCACTTCAAACTAGTTTTAACTTCTATCACTTCAAACTAGTTTTAACTTCTATCACTTCAAACTAGTTTTAACTTCTATCACTTCAAACTAGTTTTAACTTCTATCACTTCAAACTAGTTTTAACTTCTATAACTTCAAACTAGTTTTAACTTCTATCACTTCAAACTAGTTTTAACTTCTATCACTTCAAACTAGTTTTAACTTCTATCACTTCAAACTAGTTTTAACTTCTATCACTTCAAACTAGTTTTAACTTCTATCACTTCAAACTAGTTTTAACTTCTATCACTTCAAACTAGTTTTAACTTCTATCACTTCAAACTAGTTTTAACTTCTATCACTTCAAACTAGTTTTAACTTCTATCACTTCAAACTAGTTTTAACTTCTATCACTTCAAACTAGTTTTAACTTCTATCACTTCAAACTAGTTTTAACTTCTATCACTTCAAACTAGTTTTAACTTCTATCACTTCAAACTAGTTTTAACTTCTATCACTTCAAACTAGTTTTAACTTCTATCACTTCAAACTAGTTTTAACTTCTATCACTTCAAACTAGTTTTAACTTCTATCACTTCAAACTAGTTTTAACTTCTATAACTTCAAACTAGTTTTAACTTCTATAACTTCAAACTAGTTTTAACTTCTATAACTTCAAACTAGTTTTAACTTCTATCACTTCAAACTAGTTTTAACTTCTATCACTTCAAACTAGTTTTAACTTCTATCACTTCAAACTAGTTTTAACTTCTATCACTTCAAACTAGTTTTAACTTCTATCACTTCAAACTAGTTTTAACTTCTATCACTTCAAACTAGTTTTAACTTCTATCACTTCAAACTAGTTTTAACTTCTATCACTTCAAACTAGTTTTAACTTCTATCACTTCAAACTAGTTTTAACTTCTATCACTTCAAACTAGTTTTAACTTCTATCACTTCAAACTAGTTTTAACTTCTATAACTTCAAACTAGTTTTAACTTCTATCACTTCAAACTAGTTTTAACTTCTATAACTTCAAACTAGTTTTAACTTCTATCACTTCAAACTAGTTTTAACTTCTATCACTTCAAACTAGTTTTAACTTCTATCACTTCAAACTAGTTTTAACTTCTATCACTTCAAACTAGTTTTAACTTCTATAACTTCAAACTAGTTTTAACTTCTATCACTTCAAACTAGTTTTAACTTCTATCACTTCAAACTAGTTTTAACTTCTATCACTTCAAACTAGTTTTAACTTCTATCACTTCAAACTAGTTTTAACTTCTATCACTTCAAACTAGTTTTAACTTCTATCACTTCAAACTAGTTTTAACTTCTATCACTTCAAACTAGTTTTAACTTCTATCACTTCAAACTAGTTTTAACTTCTATCACTTCAAACTAGTTTTAACTTCTATAACTTCAAACTAGTTTTAACTTCTATCACTTCAAACTAGTTTTAACTTCTATAACTTCAAACTAGTTTTAACTTCTATCACTTCAAACTAGTTTTAACTTCTATCACTTCAAACTAGTTTTAACTTCTATAACTTCAAACTAGTTTTAACTTCTATCACTTCAAACTAGTTTTAACTTCTATAACTTCAAACTAGTTTTAACTTCTATCACTTCAAACTAGTTTTAACTTCTATCACTTCAAACTAGTTTTAACTTCTATCACTTCAAACTAGTTTTAACTTCTATCACTTCAAACTAGTTTTAACTTCTATCACTTCAAACTAGTTTTAACTTCTATCACTTCAAACTAGTTTTAACTTCTATAACTTCAAACTAGTTTTAACTTCTATAACTTCAAACTAGTTTTAACTTCTATAACTTCAAACTAGTTTTAACTTCTATCACTTCAAACTAGTTTTAACTTCTATAACTTCAAACTAGTTTTAACTTCTATCACTTCAAACTAGTTTTAACTTCTATCACTTCAAACTAGTTTTAACTTCTATCACTTCAAACTAGTTTTAACTTCTATCACTTCAAACTAGTTTTAACTTCTATCACTTCAAACTAGTTTTAACTTCTATCACTTCAAACTAGTTTTAACTTCTATCACTTCAAACTAGTTTTAACTTCTATCACTTCAAACTAGTTTTAACTTCTATCACTTCAAACTAGTTTTAACTTCTATCACTTCAAACTAGTTTTAACTTCTATAACTTCAAACTAGTTTTAACTTCTATAACTTCAAACTAGTTTTAACTTCTATAACTTCAAACTAGTTTTAACTTCTATAACTTCAAACTAGTTTTAACTTCTATAACTTCAAACTAGTTTTAACTTCTATAACTTCAAACTAGTTTTAACTTCTATAACTTCAAACTAGTTTTAACTTCTATCACTTCAAACTAGTTTTAACTTCTATAACTTCAAACTAGTTTTAACTTCTATCACTTCAAACTAGTTTTAACTTCTATCACTTCAAACTAGTTTTAACTTCTATAACTTCAAACTAGTTTTAACTTCTATCACTTCAAACTAGTTTTAACTTCTATAACTTCAAACTAGTTTTAACTTCTATAACTTCAAACTAGTTTTAACTTCTATAACTTCAAACTAGTTTTAACTTCTATAACTTCAAACTAGTTTTAACTTCTATAACTTCAAACTAGTTTTAACTTCTATAACTTCAAACTAGTTTTAACTTCTATAACTTCAAACTAGTTTTAACTTCTATAACTTCAAACTAGTTTTAACTTCTATAACTTCAAACTAGTTTTAACTTCTATCACTTCAAACTAGTTTTAACTTCTATAACTTCAAACTAGTTTTAACTTCTATCACTTCAAACTAGTTTTAACTTCTATCACTTCAAACTAGTTTTAACTTCTATCACTTCAAACTAGTTTTAACTTCTATCACTTCAAACTAGTTTTAACTTCTATCACTTCAAACTAGTTTTAACTTCTATCACTTCAAACTAGTTTTAACTTCTATCACTTCAAACTAGTTTTAACTTCTATCACTTCAAACTAGTTTTAACTTCTATCACTTCAAACTAGTTTTAACTTCTATCACTTCAAACTAGTTTTAACTTCTATCACTTCAAACTAGTTTTAACTTCTATCACTTCAAACTAGTTTTAACTTCTATCACTTCAAACTAGTTTTAACTTCTATCACTTCAAACTAGTTTTAACTTCTATCACTTCAAACTAGTTTTAACTTCTATCACTTCAAACTAGTTTTAACTTCTATCACTTCAAACTAGTTTTAACTTCTATCACTTCAAACTAGTTTTAACTTCTATCACTTCAAACTAGTTTTAACTTCTATAACTTCAAACTAGTTTTAACTTCTATCACTTCAAACTAGTTTTAACTTCTATCACTTCAAACTAGTTTTAACTTCTATCACTTCAAACTAGTTTTAACTTCTATCACTTCAAACTAGTTTTAACTTCTATCACTTCAAACTAGTTTTAACTTCTATAACTTCAAACTAGTTTTAACTTCTATAACTTCAAACTAGTTTTAACTTCTATCACTTCAAACTAGTTTTAACTTCTATCACTTCAAACTAGTTTTAACTTCTATCACTTCAAACTAGTTTTAACTTCTATCACTTCAAACTAGTTTTAACTTCTATCACTTCAAACTAGTTTTAACTTCTATCACTTCAAACTAGTTTTAACTTCTATCACTTCAAACTAGTTTTAACTTCTATCACTTCAAACTAGTTTTAACTTCTATAACTTCAAACTAGTTTTAACTTCTATCACTTCAAACTAGTTTTAACTTCTATCACTTCAAACTAGTTTTAACTTCTATCACTTCAAACTAGTTTTAACTTCTATCACTTCAAACTAGTTTTAACTTCTATCACTTCAAACTAGTTTTAACTTCTATCACTTCAAACTAGTTTTAACTTCTATCACTTCAAACTAGTTTTAACTTCTATAACTTCAAACTAGTTTTAACTTCTATCACTTCAAACTAGTTTTAACTTCTATCACTTCAAACTAGTTTTAACTTCTATCACTTCAAACTAGTTTTAACTTCTATCACTTCAAACTAGTTTTAACTTCTATCACTTCAAACTAGTTTTAACTTCTATCACTTCAAACTAGTTTTAACTTCTATCACTTCAAACTAGTTTTAACTTCTATCACTTCAAACTAGTTTTAACTTCTATAACTTCAAACTAGTTTTAACTTCTATAACTTCAAACTAGTTTTAACTTCTATCACTTCAAACTAGTTTTAACTTCTATCACTTCAAACTAGTTTTAACTTCTATCACTTCAAACTAGTTTTAACTTCTATCACTTCAAACTAGTTTTAACTTCTATCACTTCAAACTAGTTTTAACTTCTATCACTTCAAACTAGTTTTAACTTCTATCACTTCAAACTAGTTTTAACTTCTATCACTTCAAACTAGTTTTAACTTCTATCACTTCAAACTAGTTTTAACTTCTATCACTTCAAACTAGTTTTAACTTCTATCACTTCAAACTAGTTTTAACTTCTATCACTTCAAACTAGTTTTAACTTCTATCACTTCAAACTAGTTTTAACTTCTATCACTTCAAACTAGTTTTAACTTCTATAACTTCAAACTAGTTTTAACTTCTATAACTTCAAACTAGTTTTAACTTCTATAACTTCAAACTAGTTTTAACTTCTATAACTTCAAACTAGTTTTAACTTCTATAACTTCAAACTAGTTTTAACTTCTATAACTTCAAACTAGTTTTAACTTCTATCACTTCAAACTAGTTTTAACTTCTATCACTTCAAACTAGTTTTAACTTCTATAACTTCAAACTAGTTTTAACTTCTATAACTTCAAACTAGTTTTAACTTCTATAACTTCAAACTAGTTTTAACTTCTATAACTTCAAACTAGTTTTAACTTCTATAACTTCAAACTAGTTTTAACTTCTATAACTTCAAACTAGTTTTAACTTCTATAACTTCAAACTAGTTTTAACTTCTATCACTTCAAACTAGTTTTAACTTCTATCACTTCAAACTAGTTTTAACTTCTATCACTTCAAACTAGTTTTAACTTCTATAACTTCAAACTAGTTTTAACTTCTATCACTTCAAACTAGTTTTAACTTCTATCACTTCAAACTAGTTTTAACTTCTATCACTTCAAACTAGTTTTAACTTCTATCACTTCAAACTAGTTTTAACTTCTATCACTTCAAACTAGTTTTAACTTCTATCACTTCAAACTAGTTTTAACTTCTATCACTTCAAACTAGTTTTAACTTCTATCACTTCAAACTAGTTTTAACTTCTATAACTTCAAACTAGTTTTAACTTCTATAACTTCAAACTAGTTTTAACTTCTATAACTTCAAACTAGTTTTAACTTCTATAACTTCAAACTAGTTTTAACTTCTATAACTTCAAACTAGTTTTAACTTCTATAACTTCAAACTAGAGTGAACGCTGAGTGCTGAAGGACTTTTCAGAGGTTTGCTGAATACCCTGAAACCAAGTTGTTAAAGCCAAATAGACTCAAACATTAGCTGAAAATCAAAAGCTGCAATATAATAATAATAATGAATTCAATTTATAACGCACTTTTCATTAGTGAAAATCTCAAAGTGCTACACACATTGAATGCTACACACATTCATACACCGGTAGCGGCAGACTACCATGCAAGGTGCTTTCCAGTCCTACCGGGAGCAACTCGGGGTTAAGTGTCTTGCCCAAGGACACAACGACACATGGTGTGGGGAACCGGGATTCGAACCGCCAACCTTCTGATCGGGGGACGACTGCCATTACCACTACGCCACGGCTGCCCCAATATACCGTACTAGTTAAAAATTCAAAAGCAGCAATATGTTTAGCTAGAAGTAGCAAAAGGATAACTAAAATCCAAACACGCTAAAAGTTTAACCAAAGCTTAAAGCAGCAAAAGGCTAGTTTAAAGTACCAACATTTAGCTGGTCAACTTTATATTTAAAGTTAAAAAATGTAAAGGTAGCAAAATGCTAAAAATGTTCACTTTTATTTCCTAAAACTTTACTTTTCTCATAGAGCTTGAACAATAAAACACAATACATGTTGACACCCTGTAAAAGTTCTTTAAATGTAGTTTTAACTTGCTTCTAGGCCTGTCGCGATAAACAAATCTATTAATCGCATGATAAATGAAAATTATCGACCTCATTTTCATTTATCGGCTTTATTGTTTCTACATGTCTTTCTTTTTTTAATACTTTAAATTATTATTATTTTTTTTCAAAATCAACTAAATACATGTACAAATCAAATCAAAGTGAAAAACAAAAACTCACAAAACCAAAACAAAACAAAAAAACAACAACAACAACAATCTGGATTTTTTTTCTAACACCATTTTACAAGTATTCATTCATCAAACAGCTGTACAGTGTATTTACATTGTTGTGTGTGCCACATCGAAATTGGGTCCATTTCTCCCATTGTTTATCATATTTAAGTCCTCAATCTAAGATTATTTGTGATTTTTTCCATTACTGAAATTTCCTCCACAATCCTCATCCAAGCTTCTTGGTTAGGTGGATCTGGCTTCAACCATCTTTTTGTTATTGCCTTTTTACTAGCAGATTACCTTTGTCAAAAACACATCTTCTTTCCTCACTACATCCATTATATTCCCCAAATACATTCCTAGACATGTATTTGGAATTGCATAACCCAAAATTGTAGACAATGTTGACCTTACTTGTTTCCAGTATCCAGTTATTTTTGTACAACTCCAAAAAATATGTGAGTGATTGGCTTCTACTTCTCCACATCTCCAACATTCTTGTAATGTAGAAGTAATGTAAAAAAAAAAAAAGAGTCAAACCCATCTCGGCTTTTTATAATTCTTTGTGGGGAAGTAGAGAGGAAACAACACTGTATCTGAAAAAGAAATGGGAAACAGAACTGAAGATTACTATACAAGATGAAGAATGGTTCCAAATGTGTGAAATTCAGCAAAGCACAACAAATTCACTCTCATGGATGGAGTTTTGTTGGAAAAATCTAACAAGGTTTTTCACAACACCTAAAATTAAAAGCAAACAGTCTACATGTCTCTACTGAAGACATTGGATGACAAAAGGTTAAACTCTTCAGACACCTCCCTTTCTCTTTTCTCTTTAAAATCCATTTTAACAATCCAAAATTGCATTTTTGGATGGTTAAAAGAAGCTAAGCTGATAAGCTAAGCTACGAGCTAAGCTAACAGGTCAACCTTGGGCGGAAAAAACCTCAAGTCTTGTCGAAGTTACAACATTTATGGTTGAAACCCGTGCCTTTGTGTAAAAACATTTTCTCTGCAAAAAGCAGCTGAGAACTTTTTTACTGATTAAAAAAAAAAATTTAATTAAAAGCTTTGTGTGACAAATGCTTTGCTAAAGAGCTCAAACCACACCAAGCGTCCGCCGTGAGCCAAAAAAACAGGAACGAGAGACGGCCCATGTCACGTCAAGGGGCATCCCTCCCATTTTTCTTAGAGACATGCTGCTCTCTCCCTCACTATACTGTACATCCTTTGGTTCAGTCTTATACTGCCATCAGGTGGTCAAAACACAGTACTACATGCAGAATAAAAAAACATCTCTTCTTAAATTTGACAATACTGTAATTACTAATATTATCAAATTTCTAATATCGTTTATCGCAATACTTTCTGAGACAATTAATCGCGCAGCAATATTAGTTATCGTGACAGGCTTGCTTGCTTCCATTACTTTTCTACTCTCATAAATCTTTGGGTGTTGAACTTGTCGACTTGTATTTGGTTTGATCTTTCGTTGTCCACTCTTCTAATCTTTACAGACACAGCTCCGTCCTTTAAGGTCAGACTCAGCGTTCATCTGTGCTTCTGCTTTTCCATGAAAGGTGTTGGAGGTGAACTGCTCGTCGCAGCGCAGTGGCCGTCTCGTCCTGTCTCAGCTGAAGGAGGCCACCCAGTCTCACCTGGTGGAGGCTTCGGGGGGAGATCCACTGAAACCAGCGTACTTCAACAGCCACAACCACAACAGCTGCACTCCTAAACCTGAGCTAGTCCGTGGTAGGATGCGATGAATAAAAACTTTATTGTTCCTGTTAAATGAACATAATGCGTCCTTGCTTTCAGGACAGTTGGAAATGTTTTTATTAACATGCATCAAGAACTTTTATACTTTAATCCAGTGCTGGGCAGCACTAAACCAAAAATTAGTTCCGCTATTTCTAAAGCACTTATTGATTTATTTAGGTCCACAATTTCAAAAGCACTTATGTATTACCAATGCTAGCGGAAGCTAATGCTAACACGCTAACCGCCATTTTGAAGAGGGCAACTGGCAAAATAATTTTTTTAATCCAGCAGATTTGACCATTTGAACCGGTTAAGCTCAGAAAAACCTTGTTTTATAGCACAAGGTTTTTCTGAGCTTAACCGGTTCAAATGGTCAAAAACGCCATTTTGAAGAGGACAAATGGCGATTTTAATCCAGCAGATTTGACCATTTGAACCGGTTAAGCTCAGAAAAACCTTGTGCTATAAAGTCAGATAAGAAATATATTTTTTTCAGCAAAGAAATAATTGTTTTTACCGTGTTTTCATGGATCTTCTGTGGCCGTCGCGGCTGCCATTTTGAAGAGGGCAGTGGAGAAATTCATTCATTCATTCATTCAACCTTTATTTATACAGGCTAGCCTCGTTGAGTCACGGGGACTCATTTACAAGAGGGACCTGTCTCACTCACACCAAACAACCATCCACTCTCACACTCACACCTAGGGTCAATTTAGAGTCACCAATCAGCCTAACAAGCATGTTTTTTGGTCTGTGGGAGGAAACCGGAGTACCCGGAGGAAACCCACGCATGCACGGGGAGAACATGCAAACTCCACCCAGAAAGGCCCCGGACCGGGATTTGAACCGGCAACCTTCTCGCTGAGAGGCAGCAGCTCTACCAGTTGTGCCACCGTGCTGCCCATAAAATACTTTTAAAAATCCAGACGTGTCGCGTAGGCCGCTGAGAAACATCCATAAGTTCACCCTCCATGTTAAAAACTCTTCGTCTGACTCTTCGAAAACAAGCAATAAGGCTGCAGAGTAACACACTGGCTGCTAACTGAGAGCGCTCGCTCTAGTAAAGAGACTGAGGGGACGCTTTTTCGTAACGGACCACATCCGGCGCTGACAGTCGTCCGGGCCTCTAAATAAGTTTTTTCGGTTTTACTGATAGATAATTAGTTATTAGCGGTACTGCATTTTAAATAAAAATAGCGCAAATCTGCGTATGAATTATAAAAGTTAGTTAATCCGCTGTAAAGCTAACAGATTATTTAGCTACGCTATAAGCGGATTAGCGCAACAGCGCTACCTAGCGGTCAGAGGCCCACCACTGCTTTAATCCCATGACTTTTCTACTTATTCTTAACAGGAAAACCACCCCCTCCTCAAAGTACTCCCTTTGCCTCTAAAAGAAAGGCAGTTCGTAACCGGAGTTCTTCTGGCCGCAGATTCAAAGCTAAACCATCCGTCACTTTGACGCACTACTTCAAGATGAAGCAGAAAGCCGACCGTTTACACTCTTCTGCCATTTCACAATTTGGAAAATCAGCTGTGAGGAAAGAGAAGAGCAACACGCTGCAGGAGCGTCGTCAGAGCAGAACGACGGCCACGTCGCTCATCCTGTTCGAAGAGGTAAGACGAGCGGGGACAGAGGTCGCACGTCCAGGCACCGCTGCGCTCTGATGACTTTTGTAACTTCCTGTTCGAACAGGTTGACGTCATATTTGAGGATGATGTTGGTTTCCTTGCAGCCATCAAGACTTTCATGACAACCACAAAAAGACCAGTTATTCTGACCACCAACGGTAACTGATTATTAATGCACTGCAACAGTTCTGTTGGTTCGGCAAGTCTTTCCAGTTCAGATACAAATGAGGGAGGAAATGTGGATGTTTGAAGGCGAGCTGAGATTAATGACGGTTTCTTCTTCTTCCATAGATTCATCTTTCAGAGAGAGATTTGACCGCAGCCTGGAGGAAATCATTTTTAAACCCCCATCAGCAGTGAGCTACTTTAATATATTTATACAGTCCGGTACAGGGAGTTGTAAAGTATGCACCTCTTTTTATTCCATTTTATTGCCGTACAGCCTGAATTTTAATAGATTTTTGTTGGATAAAAATATTCTGTTCATTTTACTTACCGTACTTTCCGCCCGATAAGTCGCTCCGCCCTATAAGTCGCATCAGTCCAATTATGTCCAATAAAGTGGAAAAATACATAAACGTGTCGCACCGCCGTATACGTCGCATCTATTATGCGTCACCGCTGACTCGTCGCGTATGTTACGCGTCAGCGGTGACAACCCGGAAATGGCCACAGGAGCGTGCACGGTAGAACTTTAACAAGATTAACACTTATAAATTATTTTTTTACATTTTTGGGCTCTAGTGGCCTTTATTGTAGAGGGAGAGGGCGAAACGGGTAGAGAGAAGGGAGAGACACTGCAGAAACGGCTCGTCGGGTCTGGGACGCAAACCCGCGACGCCTGCAGAGAGGCTCAGCCTCAATATGTGCCGCGCGCTTATCCCCCACACCAAAGCGGCGGCACTCAAGAATAACACTTAAAAACAATTATTTGTTTGCTGAAAATTATAGCAAAGATGTGTCTGAGCTGAACTTTTCCTTAATAAATGCATGTACTGTAATGGTCAAATCAGCTGAATTAAAAAAAAATAGTTTTGCTACGTCAGTGCTGCGGAGCGTGCACGCGCAGCAAGCAGAAACGCTTCATTTCTTTAAAATTTAACAAGATAAACACCTTATAAAAATATATGTTTGCTGACATTACAGTATAGCAAAAGTGGTTCTGAGCTTAACTTTTCCTTTAAAAATTAACGTAATGTTCAAATCAGCTGGATTTAAATTGTTTCGCTTTGACGGTCTTCCAAAAGTGCACGCGCTGCGAAAATTAATTGTAAATAAATCAAATTTGAGCTCAAACATCTTCTACAGCTAATCAGTTGTAAATGTCCATCCAGTGATTACTTTCTGTAAGTTTCATAAAAATCTGTCCTGTGGTTCTTGACCTACCGGTATTTTGCTAACAAACACTGAGCTAACCGTAGTTCAGACCTCCAGAGAGCAGGAGGCCGGGCTGCGACAGAGTGAGTCCGACTAGATGAGTCTGCTGTCGGACACATGAGCTGGGAATGGTCGGTGGACCCTAGCGGCTGAAAGTGGTACTGCGCCATTTTTTTCGTCAGAGTGAATGGAAACGGTCATATCTCAGCCCAAAATTTGTCTAAAAATATGGGGGAAAATCCCTAAATATGTCGCTTCGCCCTGTAAGTCGCAGGGGCATGCAAATTAGGCAAAAAGGTGTGACTTATAGGCCAGAAAATACGGTACTCAAAGAAGTCACACTCGAGGACATGGTTTTACAGGTTTTACTTGCATGGGCGGACTTTCACAACAGGTTACACAGATGTACAGAAGTTACATGCATGGAGCCCAATTGTGTGAATCTGCCACGGGCAGCGTGCGAGGCTTGTTTTTATACTAGTAAGTAAACTTTATTTATGTAGCACCTTTTACAGGTCAGAAACCACAAAAAGCTTTACAGAATATAAGGCATAAAAACACAAACGATATAACAGAAGGAGAGATGATGCTCTTACATCTGCTCTGGGCTCAGAGGCAGACACTGATGCCCTCGGCCACACAGCTGCACATGCACGATCAAATCAGCTCATTCAGCCCTCTCTCTGTGGTAACTCAAACACATGGTTCATGGGCAGTTAGCATTCTTAGCCACCCTGACAATTTTCAATTGGATTGTAACTTAGACCTCCACAAACTATCCACGTCAACAAAATTCAATGGTGGAAAAATATTGAGTTGAAAAAGACCAAACGGAAAAGTTGCGTGCGCCTGTTTACTGTTCAGTCACTGAGGCACGTTTAGCAGCGGTCTGTTTAATGTTCAGTCACTGAGGCACGTTTAGCAGCGGTCTGTTTAATGTTCAGTCACTGAGGCACGTTTAGCAGCGGTCTGTTTAATGTTCAGTCACTGAGGCACGTTTAGCAGCGGTTACTGGAACTTTGTCCATTCTCCGTGACCTGCTATAGCTTCTCCACGTTGGGTTAGAACCACTTCCAGTACAGATTCTCAGTAGGACTGAGGGTTTGGACTGGACCATTTCATTACAGGGTCCTTTTTCTTTGTAACTAACACGAGTGTTGCTTCATCTGGGTGTTGGAAGGTGAACGTCTGTCTTAAATCTCTGGAAGGCTCAGACTGGTTTTCCTCAAGAATTTCTCTGTAGTTTTCTCCATCCACCTTTTTATGACCAGTTTCCCAGTCTCTGACGATGCTGTCATCATTAAGCTTGGTAGTATCCTCAGCTTGATGACATATGGTAAAGTTTCCTCAGATACAGATTTTCCTTGATGGCCTAAAAGTTCAGTTCTGAGTCTGACCACAGCAACTTTGTTTGTTTGGAGAGAGAGAGAGTCGGAGTCAGAGAATCTTTATTGTCATTCGCACCACATGTGGTACATGTGATGAAACGAGATTATAATAATAATAATAATAATCATTTTATTTAAAAGCGCCTTTCAGGACACCCAAGGACACTTAACAAACCAATACAGTGCAAACATCATCAGTGACAAATTGAAATATAAAAATACATGAAGATTATAAAATGCAAAATAATAAAAATACATTTAGTAAAGTTAATGATAAGCTAGTCTAAAGAGATGTGTTTTCAGGGCAGTCTTGAACAGAGAAAGGGAGGTGGTGTTTCGAAGGTCTGGCGGTAGAGCGTTCCAGAGGTGAGGGGCAGAGCAGGTGAAGGCCCTGCTCCCCATGGTGGAGAGGCGGGCAGAGGGTACATGGAGATGTAGTGAAGAGGAGGACCTGAGAGAGCGTGATGGGATGGAGATTTGTAGGAGGTCAGATAGATAAGGAGGGGCAAGGTTGTGGATAGCTTTGAACGTGAGGAGTAGAATTTTGAAGATGATGCGTGATTTAACCGGGAGCCAGTGGAGCTGCTGCAGGACAGGAGTGATGTGGTTATAGTAGGAGGTTTGAGTGATGACACGGGCAGCTGAGTTCTGGACCATCTGTAACTTGTGGAGAGATTTGTTGGGGAGGCCGTAGAGAAGGGAGTTGCAGTAGTCAATACGGGAAGTCACAAGACTGTGCACCAGGATGGCTGTGGAGCGGGGTGTGAGAGAAGGACGGAGACGGTTAATATTACGGAGGTGGAAATAGGCAGACCGAGTAATATTGTTGATGTGTGAAGTGAAGGAGAGAGTGGTGTCGAGGATGACACCGAGGCTCTTGACCTGAGGGGAGGGGGATAGCAGAGAGTTGTTAAGGGGGACGAGAAGATGTTCTGATTTTGAAATAGAGTTTTTGGTACCAACAAGAATTATTTCTGTTTTGTTACTGTTTAGTTGAAGGAAATTGTTAGAAAACCAGTGATTTAGCTCAATGAGACAGTCGGTGAGGATGGAGGGTGGGTGGGTGGAGTTAGGTTTTGATGACAGGTAGAGCTGTGTGTCATCAGCATAACAGTGGAAATGGACGCCGTATTTGCGGAAGATGTGACCTAGAGGAAGGAGGTAAATGATGAAGAGGAGGGGTCCGAGGACAGAGCCTTGGGGGACACCCGTGGAGACAGGGGAAGACTGAGAGCGGAAGGATTTAAGCTGAATGAATTATGTACACAGGGTCCCAGTTACATCCAACAACAAAATGTAAGAGAAAAACGGTAATAACATCTAGGATATAACTAAGAAAAACATTAACTAGAAATACACTAAGCCCTAGAGTAATAGAAAAACATCATTACAAACAGCAGCACGAACATGAGTCTGTATGAGCAGATGGTCACAGATGAACACAGAAGCAACATGAAACAGATCAGCATCAGCATGATGTGATATTTCACAGTGATTATTCTTATTATTTATTTATTCATGAGTCTAACAGCCTCAGGGTAGAAGCTGTTCCTCAGTCTAGTGGTTCTACATTTGATGCTCCTTAACCGCCGTCCTGAAGGGAGTGGGGCAAAGAGTGTGTGTGCTGGGTGAGTGGGGTCCTTCATGATGCAGGTGGCTCTTTTCCTGCATCTGGATGTGTAAATATCTGTGATGGTGGGGAGACTGACTCCAACATCTTCTGTGCAGCCTTCACCACTCTCTGTAGAGCTTTTCTTTCTGCAACTGTGCAGCCTCCATGCATGTTGAAGTTGGAGTCTCTAAAATGTAATTTAGCAAATTTCAAACAATCGTTTTCAATGTTGTCTTTAGGCCATTGCTTTTTCTCAACCACTCTTCTATGAGGTTTAGTTCTGCAGCTTAAATTGGGCCTGTGGACAGATACTCCCCATCTCTGCAGAAAAGCTGCTCAGCTCCGTCAGGGTTATCTTTGGATTATCAGGGGTTTTATCTTGGTAGCTTTTTGTTGAACAATTACCATCATTGCAATATGAGTGAACCAAAATCATCTAGAGAAATAGCAAGGTTTTTGCAGAAGAACTTTCAGAAAAACAGCTGAAATAAGCTAAAAACAAAATGCTGAAATGTAGCTAAAATGAAAGAACGAGCCTAAATTAGCAGAACAAACACATGTTATTTTAATGAATTAGGTTTAAATAAACAGAAATGAGCACAAAAAATAGTAATTTAGCTTAAAAAAGGGTGAAATAAGCAACAACAAAAATAAGCGATATTTTTGTTGTAGTAGCTAAAAGGGCAGAAAGAAATTTAAACTACCAGAAGGAAGCTGAAAGAGCTGAAATGGGCAAAAATATAAAATAAAAGTGGAATTAACTGAATACCGGTAAGCTAAAACTTGCATTTTATAAAGCTACGTGTAAATACTCACTGAAATAGCAGAAAAAGGCTCAAAGAAGTACAAATGTATAACAAGATAAAATTAACATAAAGAAGTTAGTCTGAAAGTTGCAGAAATTACCAAGAAAAACTTAGATTTATCTGAAAACGGCTGAAATACGGTAAGCTACAAATGTAGTGGAAATAAGATGCAAATGTAGTTGAAAAGGTAAAGCAAGCTTAAATTAGTAGAAGAAAGCAGAACATTTGCCCAATTAGGCTGAAAAAAGCAAAAAAGTGAAAATTATCTGGGGGAAAAAAGTGAAATTAGCAACAACAACAAAAAAAAACACAGCTTAAAAGTACCGTAGCTAAAAGCAGAAAGAATCTGAAAATACCAGAAGGAAGTGGAGAGAACATTTTGGCTGAATTAAGCAGATTTTTTTTAATGAGTGTAAAAAATATGGAATTGGCTGGAAAATACTAAAATTAGCATAAAAACTGCTAAATAGCAGAAAAAGCTGAAACTTGCAGAAATAAACTGAAAGGAGCATAGCTGAAATTAGCAGAAAGAAGTAAGAAGCACAAAAATGTTTTAGCAGAACAAATCTGAAAGCGGCAC
>JBBPBX010056111.1:0-12244 GCA_038048925.1 Garcialebias charrua
GCTGATAGAATAGCACCATGCCCAAGAACGACCTCACCTTCTTCTGGCACGGAGTACAGCCATCCTCCTTCATGAGGTCCTTTTTGTCAAAACTAGAAATGACTTTCACCTTCTCCTGATCAACAGAAACACCACCAGCCTCCACAACATGGCCCAAAAACCTCACAGACCTCCTGAGAAAGTGACACTTTTTCTGGGACAGCTTCAAGTTGTTAGCTCTCAGACGGCAGAAAACAACCTCCAGCCTCTTTAACGATTCCTCCTCAGAAGGTGCAAACACCAACAGGTCGTCTAGATAACAGAGGAGGCTGGAAAAGTTCAAGTCACCAAAAACGTTAAGCATCATTCTCATGAAGGAAGCTGGGCTGTTACATAGACCTTGCGGGAGCCGATTGTACTCGTAAAGTCCAAGCGGCGTGGTAAAAGCTGTATAATGTTTGTCGGACTCATGGAGGGGGATGTTGTAGAATCCAGAGGTCAAGTCCATGGTGCTGAAAAGAGCATTCCCACCAAGAGCAGCAAGGCAGTCAGACTGATGGGGTAATGGATGGGCATCCTTAACGGTCTTAGCATTAAGCCAGCGGAAGTCAGTGCATATCCTCATGTCCCCAGACTTTTTCCACACCATAACAAGCGGGGAAGCATATTCACTAATAGACTTCCTTATGATGCCCTTCATCTCCATCTCAGACAAGACCTCCCTCAACTGCTGGTAATGTGCTGGTGGGATGCGTCGATAAGGCAAACGAAATGGTTTCTCATCAGTCAAGTGAATGCGATGGACAAAATCTCTAGCCTCACCGCAATCCAGTTTTCCCCTGGAGAACACATCCTGGTAAGAAACCACAAGTTCAGCCAGCCTTCTTTTAGACTCGCCTGATACCTCACAGCTCTCTATGTCGATGTCATGTAGACCACAGTCTCTCAGCATCTGCACTGGATCAGTACTGTGATGTGATGAGCTTGTTGCAACTGCAGAATGATTGCAGTGCACTTCAGATCTCCCCTGACTGAACGCAAAGTCCTCCACAGCAACACATGGGAAGACATCAGCAATTTTAGCATTGCGGCGCAGTACCAGAGGTTTGTTTGTAGGATTGAGAACCTTCATAGGGACCCAATGGTCCCCCCACATGGGTGTTACTACACGACCCACCAAAATGTTTTTTGGGGTGGAACGAGCAGATGACGGCTCCACGATCACAGTGCCCCCTAATGACAGGGGTGCAGTGGACGGAAGCTTTCCCCAGACCACATACTCCCGATGAGGAAGGAGGGTGACAGCCTGTCTGAGCCTGACTGTTCCAATCTTGTCAGGTAAAGTAGAGTTTGACCACCGAGAGACACAACTCAGCAGCTGCAAAAACTCTTCACACTCTGGGTTTGCAGTGTTTGATGTAATGAGTTCCCAGTACCCCGGATCAGTTTTCATTTTTTTAATAAGGGGCCGGAGTACATTGCTACCAATGATGAATTCATCATGTTGGCCAGGTATCAAAAATGTTGGTACTGTAAATTTGAAACCATAGATCTCAATGTTCAACTCATAGATGCATCGAGGCTGCGTGAGAAGGCCACCACACCCAACGAGGACCACATTCTCTGGGACTGCAAGAGGGATCAAATCAACACCCGCGGCTCTTAGCTTGTTCTCTGCCTCCACGCTCAATGTGCACGACATACTCCCAGAGTCCAACATACCCCTCAGTGTAGATCGTTCACTCACTGAAACTGAGGCATAAAACAAATCACTAGCCCTCTGAACTCTCTGTGACCCCAAGAAAACCACTTCGCTGTCTTCAGGTGAAGCGTTACAACATTCGGTATAAACAGAGTGTGCATCTAGTGTATTTGTGAGGGTATTATCCATACTGCCCATGCTGCCCCTCTCATCGCACAGGCTCTCTAGTTTAAATTAGGGTACTGGGAGGATGGCTGTGGTGCGTGATGGGTAGGCTGAGGACAATTCCTTTTAATGTGTCCTGAGCTGAAGCAGTTGAGACACAGTCTGAACAGTCTGCAGTGAGAGTGTGTTGTATGCTCCTCAGAGCAACAAACTCTGCATGGAGCTTGTTGAGGATGTTTAGAACCACGTGTGTAACTCCCCATATGTTGACCATGTTGTTTCGTAGCAAGAGAAGCTGCACACAAAGACAGAACTTTATCAAACATCTCTGCCATCTGATGAGGTGGTTCAACTCCTGAACTGGGGGAAAAAGTTGGCTTGGATGGACCTGCAGTCTGAAAGGGTGTAGATTGTGGAGCAACATGCTGCTGTGGCTGCTGATACAAGGGACCTGAAGCTAAAGAATGATCACACGCTAAAGCAGCCTGGGTAAAATGGACAGCAAACGGTGTTGCATCGGCTGGCGACGCAGCAGTGGGTGATTGAGCACCAAGCTGAGGGAGACAGGAGAGAACCACAGGGCCTGTAGATGAACCAACAGCCTTGTTCATACTAACCATCGGTCTCCTAAGACTCACAACATGGTTATCAAGGCGACCCTGGACCTCAGCAGCAGTCCACTCCTCAACAGGTTTCAGCTGGAAGGAAAGAGCTAGACCAGGATCAGGACAGTGGTTGATGAACATGGTAACAACCTCAGCTCCTGGATCCTCCACCTGCTTCCCCCTTCTACGCAAACACTCATCAGCTGCTTCAATAGACTTGTTCAGTCTGATCCAGTAGTCCATGGCTGTCTCTCCATCAGCAGGCAGGATGTTATAAAAGTCTCTCATTGGCAAATTGGAGAAGATCAGCTCACCAAAATTGCGTTTCAGAATATCAAAAACAGTAGAAACTAACTTGTCACTACATGACTGAGGCTGGCAGCGGAGTGACACCTGGACCACATCTCTGGCTTTCCCAGTAAGTCTGGATGTGATGATTTCACACATTTCTACAGGGTTCACACAATTTATTCTTGACAGATAACATCTCATCAAACCCTCCCATTCCTGGATGGGGAAAGTATCAGTGTGATCACCTTTAAAATATGGTGGTGCCCTGATATCAGACTGAACAACAACCCTCATTTGTGACTGATCGGTCGGGATGCTGGGTTGGCTGTCAGCAACCCGAGACTGGTTTTGTGGGTTTAGGCCACTCAGGTTTGTCGTAATGGCATCCCCAATCTGCTTGGCTAAATCAGCAATCACCCCACTAAGAGCCTCAGTAGAAACAAGTTGGCTGAGGTCAGACCTTGCATTACCAACGGGTGTAGAAGCAGCAGCAGGGACAGGTAGGGAGTTCAACTCAGACTTAACAGGGCATTCATATGCACCAGGAGGCATAGGCCTCCCCCTCCCAAAGGACATGTAATGTTGACCCCTCCCCAAACTAAAAGTGACCCTCCGGTCCACTTCATCATCCTCAAAAGGTACCTCAGTGTCAAACATTTCAACAAACAATAACAGATAAAAATCCCTAAAAAGAAAAATGCATTAAAAAAAAAGAGATATCAAAAATAAAGTGACTACAGATTCCCAAACAGTCTAAAACCAAATTAGTCACAAAAGCTCACATGCATCAGTAGGCAAAAAGAAATAAAAATAAAAAAATAGGATCAGTCTTTCCCACAGAAAAAGTAAAAAACTTTTATAAAAGTAAAAATATGCAGTCTTTTTTTTTCACCTATTTCCCTGCCTCCCACGTATGAAACGAGGTGCACAAAAACACAGCAGCAGAAATAGTAACGGTTGTTTGTTAGGATACAGCGAGCCTGCCAGTCACAGCCCAGGGCAAAGGCGCGCAGTGCAACGAGCCAGGCGTGGCGAGACTTCAAAGGCGGGAAGAGCTCAGCGTCACTCGCACAGGTGCAGCTCTGGGCAGAAGCAGCAGCGGAGGTTCAGCGACAGCGGGTCGAACGGCACCAAGTGTAACCGGATCCTTCCTGCGTTGTGCTGGTTTTATGAATTTAACAGACCGTGACACGGTTTATCTTTAGTCAGGATAGCGGTTTATTCTGGTGGAATAACACACACACAACACCGTGTTACCGACTGCCCTGCTTCAAGTCTCTCCCCACAAGACAACGTGACAAAAGGGCGAATAAACATTCTTATAAAACATACCTGGTGGAATAACACACACACAACACCGTGTTACCGACTGCCCTGCTTCAAGTCTATACAAAACAAAAATGCATGAAAATTAACTTAATAAATCTATAAATAAACTGAATATATTTACATGACAAATAAACAGCACGTACCTCTCCCCACAAGACAACGTGACAAAAGGGGAGAATCCCAGGGGTACAACCAATTTAAAGACAAAAACACAGAAGAAGAAATAAAAGGGAGGGGCTTCTGATCTTAAAGTAACACGGCTAAAATAATGACAGTGGTGTTTCAGTCAGGTAATATACAATAATACAACAATACAAAAATACTTTTTGTGTAATTATAACAAAAGAGAAGTACAACCAGGTTACATATACACAGTTTCATTCCACCTCACGTACAACATGTGATGTGAATGACAATAAAGAACCTTGACTCTCACACAGTCTAATATCAAAGCCTCTGTCAGATAACAACGTCCTTCTGTTATGAGCTTGTCACCTCCATCCCTTGAAGAGAAAAAGACACAGGTATTAGACAGAGTTTTGTGTGACACATTAAACAATGATGACAAAACAAGGAAGTCCTATTTAATACTTTACATTTACTTTTTCCAGCTGGTTTTTATTCAGCTCTGACCTGTTCTGTAACAGATGACTACAGTACTACCTTTCTGTTTGTGCATGAAGAAATTGTTTTATATGGTACTGAGCAGAGGTGGGACCAAGTCACTGTGTTGCAAGTCAAGTCAAGTCTCAAGTCGAGATGGTCCAAGTCAAGTCAAGTCTCAAGTCGAGATGGTCCAAGTCAAGTCAAGTCTCAAGTCAACAACGGTCCAAGTCAAGTCTCAAGTCAACGACGGTCCAAGTCAAGTCAAGTCTCAAGTCAGGAACTTTTAATTTCAAGTCATTTTGAGTCGTTCTCTCCCCCCCACCCTTTTTTTTAACATTTGCAATTATACATAAAATGTAAATAATAGACCATTTGTTCTTTTTAAAATCTGTATTTATCTCAAATGATAGAACATGTGCAGCTGAACACAATGTATAAAAAACATACCCAACTCCCCCAAATGAGCAGCAGAACAGAACCCAGAGAGAGCAGTCCATTCATTTCTGACTGAGAAAATTACAAAAGTTATATACCAGTACATATAAAAAAAAGTCATAGCACGTCTTTGCTGAATAAACAATGTATTTCAAACTGAATTAGGTACACAGCACAATACATGCACCAGTAGTTAGATTGCAACAAAAGTACATATATGATCAGAGATGATGAATCTCTAAATATATAATCATGCCTAAACCTTACACAAAATAACACCCAACACCTCCCCCCCCCAAAAAAGAAAAAAATTATCCAGAGATTCTTTTTCTCGTAGACGAACCCGCAAAAACACATCTGTTTCGAAAATAGTCTGAAACCTTTTGCAGTCCACCACATTCATCAAGATTGATTCTGGCCTGTCGACACAGCTGAAAACTGTGTTCTGAAAAAATTCAGCTTCAAACACATCTTTCAATGTTGTGCTTGTGTGCAGTAGTGACTGTGAGCTGAGCTTAGATAACTTTGAAAGGGCAGGAGATGCCACTTTTGTGTCTGCCAGGCCGTCTCTCACCACTAGCTGAAGTGTGTGAGCAAAAGATTGCAGGCGTTGTTTCTTTCCCATAGAAGCACCGACAGTTTCCTGATCTTCCAAGGTTAAATCATGCCAGAGCTCTGGGTCGTCAAGATGATGATCCTCATCAGGTTCCTCACTTTGCTCAGTGGGAAAGCATACAGTAAATGCTTTTCGCATATTGGCAGCATTGTCACTTATAATATAATCTAGTTTATCTTTGATGTTGTATTCATCACATACAGCTTCAAACTTTTCACAGATTCTTTCACCTGTGTGCGAGCCTTTGAAGCGCTCAAAGGCCAACAGATTAGATTTTAGCTCTAGCCTCTCTTCTTTTTTTATCCAATGCACAGTGACGCCAAGGAAACCCCTCATCTTTCGGTCTGACCGAATGTCCACTGTCACTGAAACATGATCAGTCTGGCTCAGCTGAGTTTTTAACATCAAATGTTTCTCAGCAGCAAGATCTTCTATTTTTGATGCAATTGTTCGGCGACATATTGGGCTGTATTTGCTGTCGACTACTGTCAGAAAGTGCCAAAAACTCTTGTTTTCCACATTAGACAGGGGCAGATTGCAACCAACGATCAAATCACGTAGTAAGGCATTGGTGATGGCTTTCTGCTGTGGATGAGTCATACTGTACTGCCCAGCACGAGTGTCCAGAAATTGTGATATGGAAGGCTGTTGAGGTTCATTTGTGGTCCTCTTGTTCATCTGGTATTCTTCAAATCTGTCAGAAGTAAACAAATGTCCGAAAATAAATTACAGCCATTCATGAATTACATTTGACTTAAGTTACTCTTACTAATCATAAATAAACATTAACACTAAAACAATCATAGTTTTCAAAAAATGAAACAAGTATATAAGAAGTGTATCACAAGTAAAATCAGGAAGGTCTGGTGAATTTCTTTTTCTGCTTTTATTTCTAAGTATGTTAGTTTCAGTCCTCCGTAAATATAGGCCAGATATTCTAAACACAAAATTTAATTGCAACAGTCACTGTATTTGGTCTGTTTTAAAAAAATAAACCACATGCAAAACTCAAAAACATTGCAAATAAAGTGGAGCTGTTTTGAATTTGGATGTGATGGCATAATAAATATTTGTCTGGCCAAGTGGTGTTAAATCTACAGCCAATTTCACATATCAGTATTGATAAAAACATGGGTTCTGTGCAACATGCGACCGTCACGCCGCCATTTGAAAAGTTATAACAGACAAAACAGTTCACACTGGCTTCCTGAGCTAACACGTAGCCCGGAGTACACATGCTAACACGAAGTTAGCTGTTGGCTAAAGTCAACTATCTCACAACAAAAGAAAAGTGCTACTTACCGGCCGCTCTTTGTGAAGCTTCAAATGCCGGAAAAATTGGACGTCGTGGAATCTCCATCCGATATTTTCTTATTGCATGTTTTACACGTAGCTGTTCATTTTTTATTTGAATGCTCATAACTTGTGTACCCAAAAGAAACTACTTGTGGAAGCATATTGGTCGGAGCGCTTACTTCCCTCAGCTGTAGCTTGCGTTGTTTTTTTCAAAGCTACGCACACACACATAAATACGGAGTGTGGGGTGCCCGGTCTGCGCCTGACTGTTAATGCGCCTGACTGTTAATACGGAATGAGTGAAAATAATTAATGCGGCCACTTTATAACGTGTTTTAAATTTTTGACTTGACTAAAATATCAAGTCTTTTCAAGTAAAAAGCTTCAAGTCAAGTCAAGTCCCAAGTCAATGGCGTGCAAGTCTAAGTCAAGTCTGAGTCTTTTAGCATTTTTTCAAGTCAAGTCTCAAGTCGTGATTTTAATGACTCGAGTCTGACTCGAGTCCAAGTCATGTGACTCGAGTCCCCACCTCTGCTCTTTAGCTTAAATATAGTTTCCAGATAGATTGAGAGGGATAAAGAAATAGGAGGAGAGATGGAGAGATGGTTTAAAAGAAATTGTCTTGAGCATGTTACCAGAAGTGACACTTCCCATCAGATTTCTGCTGAAATCCAGGTACGTTTGTAAACAGCTCTTTACCTTTGACGACGAGTCTGATAAAGAGAGGACACCAGCCTTTCAGGCGTACAGAATCGTTGCAGGTCCAGCACGTCCGAGCCGGTTCTTGTTTACGTTTTCAACGTCTCCTCGGATCCGCGTCGATCATCAGAAAATATGTCAGCTACTGGTAGACTTCAAGATAACTTATTCCAGGAAAGAATAAACAAAGTTTTGAGCTTACGCTCGTTCAAAGTGGACTCATAACAACATGTTATTAGTCCTTAACTGGATGACGTGTCCTTAGCGTGTGACTACACGTCCATCCAGCTCTTTGGGAAAGTTCACATCTCTTGAAGTTCCCAGCAGACTCTTGACTATTCCAGCTTAGCTTAGAACTTTAAGAAATAACTCTGAGATGAGAGAGACTTGTCTCTTCCCCATTGGTTCAAAAGAAACAGTCGAGGAGTTCACTTGTTGTTATCAGATTACAAGGCCACAACTAGCAGCAGAGAGAAATTGTTTAGGAAAAGTGTCTCAGCAAGGAGACTTTCAGGCGCTAGTGAGGGTTTTAGCTGAAACTCAACAAAAACAACTTTTCATTTGCAGAAATGACACATTAATGTTTCACATTTAAAGAATAACAGCATATAACATATATCATGAAAATGACAAAAGTTATTCTTTTGATTACATTAGAATAAAATCAAAGATATAAATAGTCTCTTTTGGTGACTATGTTCTCAGATTACAACTAATGGAATAATTTGTAGTAAATGTCTTGTTTTACTGAGAGGTCAGTAAAGGTCATCACTGGACAGTTCAAAAACCTTAGTTTGACCCTGATTAGGTCCACTACATCTGTATCTGATCATCTGCATCTTGGTCCGTGGACCGACTGTGGACCTCAAGAGACTGTTGAGTTGCACGTGTTTGTACCGACAGTTCAGAGCGGGGGAGACGCAGCCCACACTGGCAGCTCAGAGAGGAGTGGGGGGAGGGGGAGACAGTTGAGCTATCTGTACCTGCAGTTTAGAGCTGGGTGAAGAGAAGCTGATACGCGCATTGTTTGTTTTTAGCATTTTAGCTAGCTAGTATTACCCGCAAATAATTAGCATTACACCAGTACCGACAGGTGGAGGGGGGGGTGCAGTTCAGTTTGGTCATTCAATGCGCTCGGTGGTTAAGGGGACGGGGCACCTTGATGTATTACGTCATGAAATTAGCATATCATGATATCTTTTTTTTTTTTGCCCGGGCAAGCTTTTTTTTTAACCGGTATTATCGTTAATGATATGATATGGCCCAGCCCTATTCGGATGATGTTGTTTCAAGAGCGTTAACAAGTTAGACGTGTTGCCTGCTGCAGATCTAATCTTCATGAAACAATGTTGACACACAACTTTGGATTTGTTCACTTGTCCTTTAAGAAGAAAGCCATAATGTTCCCAAACGGGAGACCGTAACAAGATGCTAGGCTGCTAATGCTGCACGTGCTGCAAGATAATAGCGCCGTGCTGAAACAAGCTTACGAACTTTAGTTATGCGGTGGATAATCTCCCGTTAAAAAATTTAATGAGTGAAAAAAAAATAACCGAAGCGTACGCACGTGGACCGAACCAAACATGCTGTACTGAAACGGTTCAATACACCCAAGTGTACAGTAACACCCCTAGTAATAAAAATATAATAAAGAAACTAGGGTTGGGCGATATTTTTAAAAGATAGATAATCTTATTTTCAATATAAAGTGACATTATTTTGATACAAACAATATCGTTCTACTTGAAAATCTGCCGGCTCTGCTGTTCTTTCTTCTCCCGCACGGCCCACCTCCTCTCACTCACTGCAAACTCAGCCCCTACCCGCACACTCTCCCCCTGCTTCTTGCTTCTCTCTAGGTCAGTGTTGCCAGGTGTACAATAATTAATGTATTTGTACAACAATTTTGCCCTCTGTACAATGTACAATCAATCATTCCAAAAAAGGCAAAAAATACAATAATTTGACAATTCCGTGAATGTGTGGTTGTAATCGCGGTTGTCAGCCTGTCACAACTGTCTGTTGGAGTTTTTTGTGAACCCTGAAGGCATCAGTGTCCAGAAACAGATTTACGATTGGCTGGAAATTGCGCTTTTCTAAATGTGGCCTACGAGTGACATGTATGTGTTTGCCTCAGAACAACGGCCAAGATATGCTGAATAGTCCGCTGTGCTTGCCCCATGAGTGAGGAAAAGAAAAAAAGCAGAAGCAGAGCTGGTGGAAGATGAAGCGATCAAAATGAGTGAACAAATGTAAAGTTGAATGTAAAATGATAATAAATACATACATTAAGACAATATGGCAGGAAAACTGGGACATTACTGATACAGGAAGACATTTACACAACATTCAGAAAAAGGTAGGACATTCAAGGAAAACAGGAAGAAACAGGAATCAATAATTACTCGCATTAGAATAGGACACACAGGCCTTAATAAATCTCTTAAAATAATTGGAAAGCATGCAACAAACTAACAAACAAACTACTCAGGGGGGGAAAGAGGTACGCGATCAACACCATTTATGGTGGGGGTGGCGTGCTGCTGACCTCAACTCGGGATGTTGTGAGTCGGTGGGCGGAATACTTCGAAGACCTCCTCAATCCTACTGGCACGTCTTCCACTGAGGAAGCGGAGCCTGGGGACTTTGGGTCGGGTTCTCCGATCTCTGGTGCTGAGGTCGCCGAGGTGGTTAAAAAGCTCCGCGGTGGCAAGGCTCCGGGGGTGGATGAGATTCGCCCGGAGTTCCTTAGGGCTCTGGATGTTGTAGGGTTGTGTTGGCTTACGCGACTCTGCAATATCGCGTGGACATCGGGGGCAGTTCCCTTGGATTGGCAGACTGGGGTGGTGGTTCCCCTATTCAAAAAGGGGGACCGTAGGGTGTGTTCCAACTATAGGGGGATCACACTCTTAAGCCTCCCTGGTAAGGTCTATTCAGGGGTTCTGGAGAGGAGGGTCCGTCGGATAGTCGAACCTCGGATTCAGGAGGAGCAGTGTGGTTTTCGTCCTGGTCGTGGAACACTGGACCAGCTCTACACCCTCAGCAGGGTCCTGGAGGGTGCGTGGGAGTTTGCCCAACCAGTTTACATGTGCTTTGTGGACTTGGAGAAGGCATTCGACCGCGTCCCTCGGGGGGTTCTGTGGGGGGTACTCCGGGAGTATGGGGTACCAGGCCCTTTGATAAGGGCTGTTAGGTCCCTGTACGACCGGTGTCAGAGCTTGGTCCGCATTGCCGGCAGTAAGTCAGGCTCGTTTCCGGTGAGAGTTGGACTCCGCCAAGGTTGCCCTTTGTCACCGATTCTGTTCATAACTTTTATGGACAGAATTTCTAGGCGCAGCCAAGGTGTTGAGAGGATCCGTTTTGGTGACCTTAGAATCGCTTCTCTGTTTTTTGCAGATGATGTGGTCCTACTGGCTTCATCAGTTCGTGATTTACAACTTTCACTGGAGCGGTTTGCAGCCGAGTGTGATGCGGCCGGGATGAGGATCAGTTCCTCCAAATCCGAGGCCATGGTCTTGAGCCGGAAAAGGGTAGCATGCCCTCTCCGGGTCGGGGAGGAGGTCCTGCCCCAAGTGGAGGAGTTTAAGTATCTCGGGATCTTGTTCACGAATGAGGGAAAACTGGAGCGTGAGATCGATAGGCGGATAGGTGCAGCGTCCGCAGTGAAGCGGGCGCTGTACCGGTCTGTCGTGGTGAAGAGAGAGCTGAGTCAAAAGGCAAAGCTCTCAATTTACCGATCGATCTACGTTCCCACCCTCATCTATGGTCATGAGCTTTGGGTTATGACCGAAAGAACAAGATCTCGGATACAAGCGGCTGAAATGAGTTTTCTCCGCAGGGTGGCTGGACTCTCCCTTAGAGATAGGGTGAGAAGCTCAGTCATCCGGGAGGGACTCGGAGTAGAGCCGCTGCTTCTCCACATCGAGAGGAGCCAGTTGAGGTGGCTCGGGCATCTGGTTAGGATGCCTCCTGGACGCCTCCCTGGTGAGGTGTTCCGGGCATGTCCCACCGGGAGGAGACCCAGAGGAAGACCCAGGACGCGCTGGAGGGACTATGTTTCTCGGCTGGCCTGGGAACGCCTTGGGATTCCCCCGGAGGAGCTGCTCCAAGTGGCTGGGGAGAGGGAAGTCTGGGCCTCCCTACTTAGGCTGCTACCCCCGCGACCCGACCCCGGATAAGCGGAAGAAGATGGATGGATGGATGGATGGATGGCAACAAACTATGTGACAAGTGCGCCAGCAATCTCCCTGAAATGGTTCAACATGTCTTTATGGAATGTCAAAGTCAGAGATTCTTTGTCATTCGCACCACATGTGGTATATGTAATGAAACGAGATTATGTACACAGGGTCCCAGTTACATCCAACCATAAAATGTAAAAGAAGAACAGTACCGTATTTTTTGGCGTATAAGTCACAGTTTTTTTTGCCTAATTTGCATGTCCTGCGACTTACACAGCGAAGCAACGTATTTATGGATTTTCCCCCATATTTTTAGACCAATTTTTGGCTGAGATATGAC
>JBBPBX010056112.1:0-17119 GCA_038048925.1 Garcialebias charrua
TTGTGTAACAAAAATACATGATAAAAAAATATAAAAAACATAAATAATTGAGATGCATTGATAAATAGGTTGTTTCATCGTGGAAAATGGATTTTGGATTTAAAGTTCAATAAAGCTGCTTTATTTTGGGTCTTTGGTAGTGCGGGTCATTTTTGACCCGTAGGACAAGGGGAGTAAACAGAATGTTAAGATCGCACAAGGGTTAACTCAATCTCTGCTCATTTTTCTCACTCAGTCAGAGTTAGAGTGAAAAAACAAACATTTGTTACCTCAGTACTGCTGCCCAAAGGGGGAAATCGAATGTGCTGCTGCTCTCAGCCCTGAACAGGCGACTGCTGCAGAATTTTTATTCACCAGATCTCTAACAATATTCATCATGTTTCTCAAAATCGCTCCCTGGATTGGAACTTAATCTAGATGTTTAAAAAAAACTTCAGCGTGGCTGTTAGTTTAATTTTGTAAAAAGAGTTGTGTATCAGTCACTGTTTGACAGCAGACGTGCAGTCAGCGTCAGTGACGATGTTCTTAGGATGGTAATGGTTCCTTGTTTTGTTTGGTGTGAAGCCAGGATCTCATCTCATAGTACCCACAGTAGCAAGCAGTACAAGTGGCAAATGTACTGTTAAAAATACATGATGGCCTGGACTATCGTTTCATATGGAAATTTTATGGTACAGTCTCCTTCTGATGTAAACTTTCTCCTGCCTGGGCCCTAACTTCTGATCCACTAAAGGTATTTAACAAAACTTAATGCATCATCAATAGACAATCAAGGTAAAGTTCACAAATCAAGGTCAAACATTACATAAAGTATTTTCTTGTCTGGACCTTTGCTATAGATTACTGTATGTTAAGTTGTCAAGATGTGTGTAATGTGCCTATGTGGTGTTCAAAATAAAATTACCTTAAGCTGCCTAATTTGAGGTTTTTATGTATAAAAACTAAACATAGCAGGTAGGATGGAAATCATGCTTTAGACCACAGGGTCTGTGTGTTTTTTTGCTGTGAAATTATCCAGACAACTGTGTGTACACAGATTATTGTGATTGTGTGCAGTGGCGGTCCTAGCCTATTTGGCGCCCTGTGCGAGCAACCCCAATGCCCCCCCCCCCCCCGCTAGGTTGCCAGTGGGGGTCCTCTCCCAGAAAATTTTGAATAAAATAGATGCCATTTCCTGCATTCTGGTGTATTTTAATGGGTTGTTCAACATCTAGTTTTACCTACATATATAAACTATTCAATAAGTATTTTAGAGTTAATGGCAGAACAAGAAGTAGCCTGAGACAAACATATAGCATTAACACAGTATGAACATTATTCAAGAATTGTTTCTATAAGAACATTATCAAATATTTTATATGAACAGTAAGGCAATAACAGCATTGTAAGAGGTGGAGAGTTGAACACAGAGGCCTCCACCTCTGTTTAATGATGGACGGTTTCTTTTCACAAAGATGGCCTCCTTTACTCCTCTCTCAAACCATCGTTCCTCTCCATCAAGGAGGAACGATGACTGAGTTTGTCACAGCTCCTCAGACTGAAGAAGTCTTTTTGATACAAAGAAGAATCTGTCCAGAGGACTACATTTACTGAGCCTGCATCAGAACAATTATCTGTAAAGATTTAGTACATTTGATATGGAAAACACATTTTGACTTAACCAATTAATATATTTTCAATGGTAAAATATGCAGGTTTATTTCACATTACTTTCATACTATTCCCTTTCATTGTGGGCTTTATGTATTTATTATCTTACTTTTAATGATAAAAATATAACGAGTCACTACTGTCGTTTAGAAAGTGTTTATATTGGAATTAATGTTTGTTCACACACAGTTAGAACAGCTCACCTGTTCCTTCATACTGACAGGAACAATCCCTCATCACTCTCTGCTCCTGACACTAAATCACATTTAAGAAATTGTCATAAAAAACAAATCTCCCCTTTTTACAAATGCTATAATGATCAATTCAGGCCAGTTTCATTAAAGGGTTGAATAACATCTCAGGGCACTTTTCATATAGAGCAAGTCTTCACCAGACTCATATAATATTATTTAAATTATAGTCTTATAACAGTATGTTATGTCACAATGCCACACACCACAAACTTCATTGACTTGATAATTAACTTGAACTGTGTTTTGCAGCAAAGTTCAACATCATGTCTCACCTGTTTGATCTGTCTCGTTTAGAAACTGCAGCTGTTTGCCTGCGGGCGTGCTTGGGGCCCTCACTATCTGGGGTTGGGCGCTTGGGCATTTGTCGGCTCGGCCTGGTGGCTGCCTGGTGGGGCTCGTGTCCTCTGGTCCGGTCGGGTCTGGGCCTGAGGGGTGGGCGTCCCCGGTGCCCGGGCCTCGGTGACCGGCCCTGGGGCTACGTCGGTGCAGCGGGCTCCGGCGGGGGCCTGTGAATTTGTCGCGGGCGACCCCGGGGGGTCATTGTATGTGGTCGCTGGTGGGGTTCGTCCGGTTCTTCCCCTTGGTAGGATCTGGGGAGTGGGCTAGTGGCTCGTCCTGTTCGGGTGGTCCTGGGGACTCTGGGCTCGGGGTCCTTCCTGGGGTCTTGGGCTTTGATCGCCCCTTCGTCTGCCTCGGGCTTTGGGGGGACGGATCTCTGATGCTTCACAGTCGCTACTAAATGTTCTATTGGAGGACCCTTATTCACTTATGCATGCTCACAACCACACACAAATGGATGCAGGGATGTATATATAGATATATGCAGATATGTAGATGGGTATATGAATGAATATAAAAGTATATGTATGTATACTATATATATATTTGTAGGTATGGGTATGTGTATTTATAGAATTCTACTGCAAGCTCATGAATATTATTAGTCTTTATGCATGTATGTTCCATTGTTGTGTTCTGTCATGTGCTTTGCAGGATTGTGGACGGAGGTTGGGTGTGTTTGCCTTGTGCTCTTTTGGTTGATAATTGTTGATTTATTGTCTTACTTTCTCTTTTTTTCTTTCTCTCTTAAAAAAAATATATACAGTATATATATATAAAAAAATTAAATTAAAATAAAAATTAAAAAAATAAAAAATATTGGAGTGAGAGGATGGCTATAAGGTGTGAAGGGAGGCCATCTATACAGTAAATGAAAAAAAAACTGCAGCTGTTTGAATGAAACATGTGTCAATGTTTGCACATCTAGCTACGTCTGTTTCCAGAGCCGTTCTCTTTCTCTCTATGCTGGTGAAGATTCTCAGTCGTCCAGGACATGATAAAATCAAAAAAGGCGTTCAATACAAGATCAACTGGACACACAACTGTATGTAAATTGACAAAAACACCCTCCCAAACCAACAACAGAGGTTTCTCAAAAAAACTTTGCTAGTCTAATTCACAAACAAGACGGGAGATGGGAGCAGAGGTGTCTTGTCTGTTAATTAGACTAGCAAAGTTTTTTTGAGAAACCTCCGTTGTTGGTTTGGGAGGGTGTTTTTGTCAATTTACATACAGTTGTGTGTCTTCTGTCAGAGACCTCAAGGGAACTCCCTACTGTTAAGGTGTGATCTGTCAATTTACATGTATGTGTTACCTCAGTTTGAAATTTACATACCCGGTATGTTGGTGCGTGATTCACTATTATAACTCCACGTGCACACAGTCTGATTCATTGAATTGATAAAGCTCCTCGGATGAGAAGTGAAACGTCTTCTGCAACAAATAAAGTCCAGTTGATCTTGTATTGAACGCCTTTTTAGATTCTCTTTCTCTCCTCACTCTGCACCACCCTCCTTTTCGTTCCTTCCATCTTTCCACTGACCGCACGTAGTGTCACCTCTGGGCACGTAACCAAAACAAAAGTAAAAGTGGAGGCGGGGCGGCCCTGGGTTGAGGAGGTGCACCCCCGCAGCTGCTGCGGTGATTAAACTGAGGACATGTGAATAAATGAAGGGCGGGGCGGCCCAGGAGCAGCGCAGTAGTGGTGTTCTGTGTTATACGTTGAAACAAAAGTTGTAAAAGATTATAAAAAATAAATAAACGAGGAGCGTGTCTCCTCTTATGCCGCCCCCTGCTGGATGCCGCCCTGTGCGGCGGCATAGTTTGCACATAGGGGGGAACGCCACTGATTGTGTGGACTGTGCATGCTAAGAGCACCATGTGTCATGGTAAAACTGCCATTTAACAAGTGGTACTAAATTCAAAACAGAAAAACAAACAAGACTAAAGGTTCAAGGCAAGCTCAAGCAGAAGAGGGAAAACAAGGAAGCTTGTTTTAAGAAAATCCTTTGCAGCTCCACAACAGATGAATCTATTTCTCAGGAACCAGTAAGACATGACATTTCAGATTTTCTTTAAAACAGGCAGTAGACAAACTGGCACATTGTCTCCATTTGTCAGGCCAATGTGAAAACTATAGAAACAAAGTTAGATGCTGCACAGCTGACTCAGAAACCAGCACATGAACTCCTCCTTGTTCCCTCACCAACTCACCTGTTTGATTGCATACAGCAGCTTCCCATAGCAGAAGACAATCACCAGAAAAGGTCCAATAAGGCAGAAGAAAAACAGACAGATGATGTACGATATGTTGTTCGCTGTCTTGGCTGTCCAATCAACGGAGCAGGTGGTTCCAGGACCTTCTAGACCATAGTGGCTCCAGCCAAAGAGTGGCGGCAGGGTCCATAAAAGGGAGTAAACCCAGGAGAGGAGGATGCCCAGGGAGATCTTGCGGTAGTTGGAGGCGTCCGCCTCTGTGGGGGTTATCATGGTGCTGTAGCGCTCATAGGAGAGGACAGCCAGGGAGATCAAGGACACAATGCCTACAGAGCAGACAAGACACACAATGAACACTTGTATCAATTAACAGGCACACAGTGTTAAGTAACCTCTAACACAGAGATGTCAAGAGGGATTAAACACTGCACACAGGTAGACAAGAATAAAATCTGTTTAAGTGGGTCCCTGCCTGTCTAATTGGATCATAAATCAGGGAGTGAAGGGCTTTGCTTGTCCAAGTGCTTCCACTGTGATATAAAGCTTTTACAGCTCTTTGTCTGAGCTCAGATGTGCAGCTGAAATGAACTTCATGGTTTATCAGTTCACATGGACAATGAGACGTGGCTTAAGAAAAATAATTGGCTGACTGAGATGTGCAGCGCAGCAAAACTAAGGATAATGGAATCCAATATTTTAGTTCCCGTTGTGCAGACTGCACTGGATCCCCACTGTTTTGAATTAGGAACCTTGGTGTCACTTCAAATGCCTTTGAAAGAGGCAGCACGGAGCAAACAACAGACACTTCAAGGAACTTTCCTCTTCTCTGTGCGGCCCCTTGCTGAACGCTTGCGTCTTGATGTGTTTGTGTTACACAGAGCAGAAGCAGGAGCCCGGCGCTCGATGTTGATGCTGACCTCTTGGCCTTCTCCTCGTGTTTGCCGTTTGTTTTGAAGCCGTAATGATCCATGGGGCTGTCAGTAAAGCCCATTGATTTTCAGGAGCAATGACGGAGGCTTGAACCCAATGCTTTAGCCTTTCACCAACTCAGCATGATGAATGATTACGGTAAAATGCATGAAGAGGAAAACAAGAAACGATGTGGTGACACTTAATAAAACGAGATGGAAACAAATTTTAGGATTCTGTTTTTGTATCTGCTTGCTTTGATAGTGTAAATAAAACATGTTGAACAAACTGCAGCAGTCCGTGGGCCTTTGGATATTAGATTCTCTTTGCTTTTCTCTGCTAAATGATTAGCTCAAGGCTTATATTTGATCTGTTTCTGCACTACTACAGTCAACACACTGTTGTAAAAAAATCTCTTGTGCTTTTGTTTGATCTGGTTGAACTCACAACAGCTATCCTCAGACATATTTCAGAGTATTTGAACCAACAGAACTCACTGCAGCTTCATCTCAGCCTCACATTGATCTGTCTTTTTTTCTGTCAGTCATGGAAAACAACAACAAGAGAACTGTCCCCTGATGAGCGCCAGTCCCATCTAGACTGGAGAGACTGCCTGTTGTCAGTCGTCTTCAGAAAACTTCTTAATCATGACTGACTGCAGCTCGTAGTTTTTCTTTTCCAGTTGTTGGACAACACTCATAAAAATGATCAAAACTTAGAACAACAAAAAACTCAAAATCTCTCAAAAGGAGAATTTGAAGCCATTTCAAATAACTTCAGAGGTAGGCTATAGACTGTGGAAGTAGCTCAATGTATGTGTAGTTTGTTCATTTAGCGCATTGATTACGTTTCCTGGACAAACGGAACATGCAGTGAATCATTTCTCACATTGGGACTAAGCAAGCTCCCACTCGTGGGGAAACATTATGTCAGAGGACAGCTGCTTCGGCATAATGTGCAGAACTGCAGATTTTTAACTCAGGTAAGTAAGGACTCTCCCCTGAGCCCTGTTACAGGTATGGGAGGGAGCAAAAAGTAACAAATGGCTCGTCTGTGTGAGTTTATCACTGTCCTGACCACTATTGGTCAGGAGTTGAAGGGAAGTCTGAAATTGTCATCATTGTGTGTTTCTATACAATGGTGAAATTAATTCTCTGCATTTAACCCATCACAGCTGAGATACATCCAGGTGGAGCAATGGGCAGCTATGTAGATGCCCAGGGAGCAATTAGGGATTGGGTTCTTGTGCAGAGGCACCACGGCATGTGGGCATGTTGCAGTTCGATGCGTTCATTACCCGCAGTTAGCATGATGCATTCATTACATGCACGTAGCATGATACGTTCATTACCTGCAGTTGGCATGACACGTTCATTACCTGCAGTTAGCGTGATATGTTAATTAACTGCAGTTAGCATGATGCGTTACATTACCTGCAGTTAGCAAGATACATTCATTACCTGCAGTTAGCAGGATACGTTCAGTACCTGCAGTTAGCACGATACGTTACCTGCAGTTAGTATGACATGTTCATAACTTGCAGTTAGCATGACACGTTCATCGAACCGCTAGCTGCAACAATCAGGCAAACTACAGACATTAAAGGCATAAAATGTAAGAACATACAAATTCAGTCTATATGCTGATGATGTGTTGCTATTCCTCCAGCATTCACAAACCTCCCTCTCTCAGGTTATTGGATTGATAAACTCCTTTTCAAGTGTTTCAGATTAATCTATAAACTGGCTAAAATCCACAGTTCTACCAATAATTGCTTTTTCAACAATTTATATTTATTTATTTATATATTTATTTATTTTATTCATTCATTTTATAATAAAAATACACAAAACAAAACAATCAACATACAGATAACAAGAAAACAAAAACAAAGTATAAAATGAAAGGCGGCAGATGAAGAAAAAATCTTATCATATCTGCCCCTTATTCTCTGATAAACAATTCAAACAAACAGATTCCTTTAAATACAAAAAAGAAGAAATGAACAACTCATTAAATTCCCAAATCACATAAATTACCATTTAAACTCACTTCAGATATATATTTTTAACAATTTAACCTTGACCATTCTTTTAAATATTGGCATTGATTTAGCTTCTTTAACATCAGTTTCCAATTCATTCCACAACCCAACTCCCTGAATTATGGCAGACCTTCACTTCAAACTAGTTCTATACTTACAGGTAGGTTTCACAAACATGTCTGTGCCCTTAAGATTATAACAACTTAATCGTTTAACAAAAAACATTTGGATATTCGAAGGCAGTGTATTTGTGTGTGCTCTATACATCATTGACAAAATATTATAATCCACCAAATCCTAGAACTTCAGCAATTTCATATTATAAAATAATATACTTGATGGATGACGATAATGTTTTCTAGTAATAATTCTAACAATTCTTTTCTGCAAAACAAAAATAGGCATTGTAATTGATGTTCACGCCTTTCCCCAAACAACAATACAATAAATCAAATGTGGAACAATAATTGCATTATACAACAAATACAGTGCCTTTTCATTCAATAGATCCCTAACTCTATAAAATATTGCGATAGATTTAGATATTTTCATCTTAACAGAACTTATATGTTGTTTCCAAGACAATTTGTCATCAATTATGACACCCAAGAATTTCGCCTCATGAACTCTATAAATCTCAGAGCCATCAATTTTAAATGAAACATCAATAGATTTATTTTTATTACTAAATATTATATAACTAGTTTTATCTAAATTCAATGATAGTTTATTAAGTTTGAACCAGAACTGAACTTTATCAAGTTCAGTCATCATTAATTCCATTGTCTGTTTAATACTTTCAGCAACACTAAAAAAATGTGGTATAATAAAATGCATTTAAGGAGACCAGACACCTTTACCAAATCATTTATATACAGAATAAACAACTTAGGTCCCAACACGATCCTTGAGGAACTCCGCATGTAATAGTGCTGTGATCAGATTTCACATCATCCATCTGAACAAACTGTGACCTTTCCCTCAAGTAACTACATATCCATTGCAGCCCCAATCCTCTAATACCATACCTATGTAACTTATCAAGGAGTATAGTGTGATTGACAGTATCAAATGCTTTTTTAAAATCAACAAACACACCAACACAGTATTGTTTATGATCAACAGAAGTTGTTACTTTTTCAATTAATTCAATGAGAGCCATAGATGTGGAATTCTTAGCTCTAAACCCATATTGACTGTTGGTTAAAATATTGTGTTTTTCAATAAATTTATCCAATCTTATAACAAATAGTTTTTCCAATATTTTAGAAAACTGTGGTAACAAGGATATCGGTCTGTAATTATTGAATAAACATTTATCACCACTTTTAAAAGGTGGAACCACCTTCGCTAACTTACTACACAACTGCAGTCAGGAAATTCATTCATTCATTCATTCATTCAACCTTTATTTATACAGGCTAGCCTCGTTGAGTCACGGGGACTCATTTACAAGAGGGACCTGTCTCACTCACACCAAACAACCATCCACTCTCTCACTCACACCTAGGGTCAATTTAGAGTCACCAATCAGCCTAACAAGCATGTTTTTTGGTCTGTGGGAGGAAACCGGAGTACCCGGAGGAAACCCACGCATGCACGGGGAGAACATGCAAACTCCACCCAGAAAGGCCCCGGACCGGGATTTGAACCGGCAACCTTCTCGCTGAGAGGCAGCAGCTCTACCAGTTGTGCCACCGTGCTGCCCGAATATTACAAACTTGGGTATCAACGTCTCTCATAAATTGGCAGATTTAACAAAACTACAGTAAACCACATCCCACTTTTAAAGAAAATTGAGGATGATCTTGCTAGAAGGAAATCTCTACCATTATCTCTAATGGGAACGATTGCATCAATAAAAATAATGGTTTTGCCTAGAATAAACTATTTATTCTCAATTATCCCAAATAAACCATCATCTGACTGGTTTAGATCCCTGGACTCCTCCATTTCTAGATTCCTCTGGGAAGATAAACCCCCACGTATTAGATTAAAAACACTACAGAAGACCAAAGATAAAGGAGGACTAGAACTAACTTTTGTTATTACTTTCTAGCCAGCAGGCTAGAATGCATCTCAAGATGGATAAAACAAACACCCCTTGATGAACCCTGGCTACGTAGAACAGACACTTTGCAATCATCAGAATCAGCAATAATATCAATCAATCAATCAATCAACTTTATTTCTATAGCACATTTTAAAAACCACAGGGTTAACCAAAGTGCTGTACAGTAACACAAAGGACAAGTTAATTAAAACGATAAAAAACAAACAAAGCATACAAAAATAAAAAATACATATAAAAGTACCAGTCTCACTGCAGGTGTGTAAAAATACCATATATCAAGATCACGTGTTAAAAGCCAAGGTATAAAAGTGTGTTTTTAAAAGAGATTTAAAAACAGGAAGAGAGGAGGCCTGTCTGACACTCAAGGGTAAGTTGTTCCACACCCTGGGAGCAACGACAGCAAATGCTCTGTCACCTCTGAGTTTCAGCCTAGTTTTGGGGACTGTCAGCAGCAACTGATCAGCTGATCTTAGAGATCGAGGAGGGCAGTAGGGCAGCTCAGACAAATATGGTGGGGCAATGTTGTTCAGGCATTTAAAAACAAGCAGCAAAAGTTTAAAATGAATTATGTAATGCACAGGGAGCCAATGAAGGGATGCCAGGATGGGAGTAATACGCTCGCGCCTACGGGCCTGAGTTAACAGGCGAGCAGCAGAGTTCTGCACAAGCTGCAGACGGGCGAGAGAGGTCTGGCTGATCCCTACATACAGTGCATTGCAGTAGTCAAGACGAGATGTGATAAAAGCGTGGATTAATTTCTCCAAATCAGGTCTTGGTAGGATTTGTTTCACTTTTGCTATTTGGCGAAGTTGATAAAAACTTTTCTGAACAACACTGCTGGTCTGTTTATCAAATTTAAAATCAGACTCAAACCTCACCCCCAGATTGGTGACAGAGTCCCTGAGATAACATGACAGTGGGCCAAGGTCTATGCTGGAAGAAGGACCGCAACTCGGTGTAAACATCATGACTTCTGTCTTGTTCTCGTTTAGACTAAGGAAGTTTAGCGAAAACCATCGTTAAGGCAGTGTGTAAGTTGCTGGAGTGTATTGTTTTGTGCCAGGGGAAGATAGATCTGGCAATCATCAGCATAGCAACAAAAAGAAAGGCCATGTTTCCTAAAAATTGAGCTGAGTGGGAGTAAATAAAGAGCAAATAAAAGAGGGCCAAGGATGGAGCCCTGGGGTAAGCCGTGTGTAAGAGGAGCAGTGGAAGACATGAAATGGTCAATTTTTACACAAAAACTCATATTGGTTAAATAGGACCTAAACCAATTGAGAGCGACACCCCTGATGCCCACACAGTGCTCAAGACGAGATATTAAAATCCTGTGGTCAACAGTGTCAAATGCAGCAGACAAATCTAAAAGCAATAAAATCAAAAAGGCGTTCAATACAAGATCAACTGGACTTTATTTGTTTCAAAAGACGTTTCGATCCCTATCCAGGGGGCTTTTTCAATTCACTGAAACCAAAATGTGAGTGTGTGGAGTTATAACAGTCTAAAGAAATCACGCACCATCATATGTAAATTGCAAGCTGAGGTACATACATACATGTAAATCGACAGATCACACCTTAACAGTAGGGGGTTCCCTTGAAGTCTCTGACAGAAAACACACAACTGTATGTAGATTGACAAAAAACACCTCACAAACCAACAACAGAGGTTTCTCAAAAAACTTTGTTAGTCTAATTCACAGACAAGACACCTCTGCTCCCATCCGGTGTAAAACGTCTGGGAATCAACCCCAAAACTGAGTTATAAGTCTTGGAAAGTTGAAATCTCAGACCTCCTCCTCTGTTAAGAGAAGGTTTTTCTCTCTTAACATAAACAGCTTCCTTCACACCCCTCTCAAACCATCTGTGCTCTCTGTCCAAAATTTGCACATTTTGGTCATCAAAAGAGTGACCCTTGTCCGTGAGGTGGAGGTGAACAGCTGAGTTTTGTCCAGAGGAGGTTGCTCTCCTGTGTTGGGACATTCTTTTGTGGATGGGTTGCTTAGTTTCTCCAATGTAGCGGTCTGGGCAGTCCTCGCTGCACTGGACTGCGTACACCACACCACTCTGTTTGTGTGTGGGGGTTCTGTCCTTAGGGTGGACCAGCCTCTGTCTGAGAGTCCTGCTGGGTTTGAAATGTACTGGGATGTTGTGTTTGTTGAAAATCCTTCTGAAATTCTCTGAGACTCCAGCAACATAAGGAATGACAATGTTTTTTCATCTGTTAGCCTTTTTCTGTTCATTATTGTGTTTAGCAGATTTCCTTGCTGACTTGACAAAAGCCCAGTTGGGATATCCACATGTTTGCAGAGATTTGTTGATGTGTTTCTGTTCCTTTTTCTTCCCTTCTGTCCTTGTGGGGATGTGTTCTGCCCTACGCTGTAAGGTTCTGATGACAGAAAGTTTGTGCTCCAATGGATGGTGAGAGTCAAACAGGAGATATTGGTCTGTGTGGGTTGGTTTTCTGTAAACTTCAATGTTGAGACTGCCCTCTCCCTCCATATGCACCAAACAATCCAAAAAAGGCAGCTTATTGTCGTTAGCATCCTCTTTGGTGAACTTGATGTTGTTATCAACCGAGTTAATGTGTCTGGTGAATGCTTCCACCTCCCTGGCTTGGATTTTGACCCAGGTATCATCCACATATCAGAACCAATGGCTTGGAGTTGTTCCCTCATAGGAGTTTAGGGCTCTCTGTTCCACTTCCTCCATGTAAAGGTTGGCAACAATGGGTGACACTGGAGATCCCATGGCACAGCCGTGCTTCTGTCTGTAAAAACAGTCATTGAACTTGAAATAAGTGGTGGAAAGGCAGAGATCCAGCAGGGTGCAGATGTGGTCTGGGGTGAAGTTGGTCCTTTTGTCCAAATCCTTGTCCTGTAGAAGTCGTTTTTTGACGGTTTCTACTGCTTCAGAAATGGGTATGCATGTGAACAGAGAAGTCACATCATATGATACAAGAGTTTCTCCCGGGGTCAGCTTCAAATGTTGAACTTTGTTGGTGAAATCAATGGAGTTTTTTATATGATGAGGTGTGTTTCCAACCAGAGGAGCTAAAATACCAGCCAGATGTTTAGCAACATTGTATGTCACTGAGTTCATGCTGCTTGCAATTTACATATGATGGTGCGTGATTTCTTTAGACTGTTATAACTCCACACGCTCACATTTTGGTTTCAGTGAATTGAAAAAGCCCCCTGGATAGGGGTCGAAACGTCTTTTGCAACAAATAAAGTCCAGTTGATCTTGTATTGAACGCCTTTTTAATTTTATCATGTCCTGGACGACTGAGAATCTTCACCAGCATCTAAAAGCAATAAAACAACAAACTTTCCAGAATCTGTTAAAAGGAAAATATCATTTGAAACCCTCAAAAGTGCACTTTCTGTACTGTGGCTGGCTTTAAACCCAGATATAATAATATATAATGATAATTTCAGACCTTCCATTCATTAGCTCAAACATAAAACGACAGGAATGTTTTAAAAGCATCAGTATCAGCTCCTCTCTGACAGCTTGGTGGGGGGTTCTTAAAATGACAGAGTCTTCACTAATTCCATGCAGACGTACACCCATCTGGAACAACCTTGACATTCTACAACAGAATAATATGATAAATTTCCCAGGTTGGAAGTGTAAAGGAATTGAATATTTGGAGCATATATATATATGAGGAAGTAGACTTTATCCCATTTAACAGATTAATAACACAATATGGGATGGATAAGAATATTATTTTTTAGAATATCAACAAATTAAATCTATAATAAAAAATACATTTAACCTTAATAACACTAGGAATGAAATGCCAACAAGTGTATTAAAATTCCTTAATCTTAACCCTCCCAAATTACTATCTAAGGTTTACTGGACACTCGTTAAAATACATGAATCTCAAGTCAAAGTCAAAGTCAACTTTATTGTCAGAACTGCAATATGTACAGGACATACACAGGATTGAAATTGCGTTTCTCTCAGTCCCTCGGTGCAACAGTAACCATTTAAACACTAAAACACTGAAACATTTAATAAACATAAGCATAAAATAGTAAAAGTGTAACACTGTCCTGAGTTTTTGCATAGTAGTATAAAAGTATGAAAATTTACACCAACACTAAAACACTAAACATTTAATGAACATAAGCATAAAATGAAATAATAAAAGTGTAATACTGTCCTGAGTTTTTGCATAGTAGTATAAAAAGTATAAAAAGTATATCTATAAAATAAACTGAAGGTTCTAGCATTGACATTTGCAAAGAGTGGCAAAGCAGCATATGAGTTAATGTACACAGTATATGTATGAGGTAGTTGATGTTGGTATAGAGGCAAAGTGGCATATGCAGTAAGGCACATTGGGCATCCTTAAATAAGGCTAGTCAGAGAATACTGTATATGTATCAGCAGTAAATGTAAACAGTAGTAATAAATGTAAACAGTAGTAATAAATGTAAACAGTAGTAATAAATGTAAACAGTATTAATAAATGTAAACAGTGAATGTAAACAGTAGTATGACTATAGGCAGTAATGTAATACAAACATTAGTGCAAATATGAGAAGTAGTGCAAACTGAATGAGCACATGACCGAGAGTTTAGTGAATAACCCGTTTGATGACACAGAGTCCAGTGTTAAAAACTTTGTGTTGAGTGGTAATGTGTGAGAAAGTTTTTTGTGTTAAGGCAGTTCAAATGGGAGGGGAGGCAGAGCAGGCAGAGTGTTTAGCATCCTGACTGCCTGATGAACAGAGCTGTCTCTCAGTCTGCTGGTACGAGCCTGGAGACTCCTCAGTCTCCTCCCTGATGGCAGCAGTCTGAAGCAGCTGTGTAGTGGGTGTGTGGGATCACCTGCCATGCAGAGGGCTTTCCGAGTGAGGCGTTTGCTGTGTAAGTCCTGCAGTGAGGGGAAGGAGGTGCCGACGATCTTCTCAGCTGCTCTCACGATGCGCTGGAGGCTCTTGCGGCAGGATGCAGTACATGCACCAAACCACACAGTGATGCAGCTGGTCAGTATCTATATCCCTTCCCATTGTAAAATGGGAGACAGACTTGTCAGTCAACTTTGACCAAAACTTCTGGTCTCGGATATGTCTAAGAACTTTTAAGGTAATTAAAAACTCCAATTTACAATTAATACAATACAAAATCCTCCATAGAGTACACTACACTGGTCAACGTATGTTCAGGATGGGTTTCACATCATCTAATACTTGCTCACAGTGTACGGACAATATTCCTGACAATTATATACACACGTTTTGGTTCTGTCCACCTGTTCAGAGGTTTTGGTGCCGGATATGTGAAGACTTATCAAAGTGTCTGAGATGTAATATTCCACTTTCTCCATCATTTTGCTTATTGGGCCACTTAGATGATGTCACCTTGGAGACAACGTCCATTCATATGATTTTTACTGCCTTATATATAGCAAAAAATACCAGCGGACATAGGTTACTGGCCTGGTAACCTAGCTGCTCCTGGGTGGGTTTGGAGTGGGCACGGGTTCTGGGGAAGTGTTGCTCACTGGCTGGGGTCTCGGGTCTTGGCAGATATGTTGTCGGGGTCTTGGGCCGGTGCATGCGCCAGCGCCCGGCCCTGGCCTGGGGGCTCTCAATGCCTTGGTGAGCTTTGGAGCCTCTACTGTGGGGGGTGCGACTGTTAGTGTGGGGAGGGGAAGCCATGGGAGGGGACAGGTGGACTCAGTCTCACCTCACCTCAGTTCTTCCTCCCCATCCCGACATCTTACTCCGCCCACTCCATCACACCACTTCTCAGACAGGGCCTTGGGGTTCAAGTACACTACTGAGCTGCGGGAAGAATCCTCCATGGTTCATGGAAACCTGGGCCCAAATTTTATTATACAACCTAGACACTCACTTGTAACATTCTCACAACAAATGCATATATAGAGTCTGGAGGGGGCACACGGTCCATATAAGTGGTGGGATGTGTAATCATTCTCACCTCCGGGATCTGTGCCCACGCTCATATGTAGCATGTAGACATTTCGGGTTCTGGACAAGTGTTGTGGGGTGAATGGGCACAGCCTGCTCTCTGGGGAGGGGGTGGGTCTGTGCCAGTCGCCGCCTCATCCCCCCATTTTAAAAGCACTATATAACAACATGCATCAACACTTTATTTGAGTGGGACGAGGAAGGAGTGGGGTCTCTCCGTTAATTATTTATACACACACATATGTATATTTTTTCTTTTTTTTTCTTTACATCCCGTTCTCCGTTTGACATTTGGAGGCAGGGGCAGGCTGCCTGGTTGGGGTCTGGGCTGTGGGTAGGCTTTGGGGGCGTTTGGAGGTGGGGCCAGGGCTCCAGTTCTCCCTGGGTTGTTCAGATTTTTTGATCAAGGTTCCTGGTTGTGATGGCCAGCCCTGTGGCCGGGGTGGCTGCCGGCTTTTGGTGGGGGTCTGGTAGTGTGCGTTTGGTTGTTGGTGGTGTAGAGCGGCGGTCGGGGGCGTGACTTCATACGGAATGCTGGCTGGTTGGCCTGTGTGACAGTCGCGGTGGGGGGTGCTGTGTGTGTGTGTGTGGGGGGGTTACGTAGGTGGCATGCTGGGGCTTCTCTGGGCCTGTGGTGTGGGGCTCTTGGTGTTGTGGGCCGGCCTTCCTCGGCTGCAGCTCCCTGTTGCTCTAGCCATCGGCCTAGGGTCGGTTTGTGGTCACTGTCGGGTGGGGGTGGGGGCGCATGGTCAGCCCAACAGAGGCTCTGTTGAGTTGTCTTGTGTGCCTGTTTATGTCTCATGGTGAATCCAGACCGAACGCGTTTTCAACTGCAGGAGCGTCCGGTTTACATGCAAAGTCAATGGGGGACGCGCCTCCAGGCGTCTCTTGGCGTCGGGCGTCACGTCACGTGCGTGTTGAGCGTGCTGGAAAGCGTTTTTCGTGCACGTGAACCCGCGTCAGCCTCCAAACCACACATTCACCATGCTGAAGATTTCGCCGTTCAAAATCGTGAACGCGTGTGTCCAACCAATCAGGGAGAGTCGGGTGGAGGAGAAAGGGGGAGTCCGCTATGTGACGCGGAAACGAGGGGACGGGGGTATTGCGCAACTATGTGACGTATTGTTTGTGGGACACAGAAAAAACCCGCAGAGTCATGGACTATGGAAGAGAAACTCATTGTAGCTGTGTGTTCGCGACAAGTCCTTCACGACCAGTCAAGTCTGCTCTACAGAGACAGAAATAAAAAGCTCCTTGACTGGCGGAGTGCAGTGAGGAACTCGGTATACCGGTAAGCTCCTCCCACACCCCCGCCGCCAGGCCGCAGCAGTTTCACGTTCCGGTCTGGACACCACTGGGTCCAGTGCGTCCACTTGCGTGCGTGTCGAGCTTTTTTGCCGTTGAAAAGGCGTTCGGTCTGGATGTAACATCAGGTTGGGTTTTTGGTGGTCTCCTTTCTTGGATCAATTTGGGTCCCTCATTTAATGTGGGGTCTAATTCCACCTGTTGTACCCCTCTGGTGGCGTACATTGGTGGCTCTCGGCATCTGGGCTGGGCGATCGGGTGTGGGCCGGCCCGCCCTGGTGATTGCCTGCCAGGGCCTGGGTGCCCTGGCTCTGTCGGACCTCTGTTGTGGGGTGGTATGACCTTGGGGCTCATTGTCCATGGCCGGATCTACT
>JBBPBX010056113.1:6704-19260 GCA_038048925.1 Garcialebias charrua
TTGTGTTCCTGCATCAGTGTTGGCCTCACACCGCTATTTGTGTTCCGGCATTGTTTGGTTCACAAATCGAGCACTGGGCATTAGCGTCTTTGACTTTTCGTACCTTCAGCTGCATCATCTTGTCCTCGATGTCGCTCTCAGAGAAGTGCTCCACATTAGTGAGCTGCAGGTCCATCTCTGTGAGCCAGACCAGGATCGCCTCGCGACTTCCTTCAAACTCTTCTCTCTGAGAAGTGAAGTGCTGCACGGGACAAAGTTCAGTCAGAATAAAAAAAAAAACTAACAATGAAAGTTGTGTTATATCAGGTAAACGTGACATCAGTCTCTTTATAGTTCAGGAGGAGAAACTTAAAGCTTGGGCAGCAGATGTGAGCTCAGTCTGTTTTCTGAAGAAACATCAGAGGTGGCAGAAATCTGGTTCAAAGCCCATTTCTGACTTGGTTTTATCAGCATCTTGTGTAAAGAACTAACTGGTTAAATCTAATACAGGTATTCAGCTGATCGGAACAACAGTTTGGCACAGAGGTCAGCTGATCAGGAAAATCCAAATCTGCTGTTAGCATGAAGTCTTGTTACCGTCTGAAAGGTGACCTAAATCCTCACGGATTAGGGCGGAGCTACCCTCAGCAGGAAGAGGCAACACACATCAGATGGAAAGGTTGTTTTCTTGTTCATCTTTTCTTCCGTTCACCCAATCTGTGATGACCTTTGACCCCTTGTCTCACCTTGAGTCTGCGGAGTACAGCCGCCACCCTCCGCTGCAGGAAGTCCCATCGCTGGTTTCCATCTTGGACCATAAGTCGGAGCTTACAGGAAGCATCGGTGCGGTTCTCCCAAGCCAGGCGGCGGTACTGTTTGTTGAGCAGCTCCAGCTGAGTGAGCCGCTCTTGAACCTGCCGCTGGAACGCCTGCCAGGAGAAAATGTCATCTCAACACAACCACAGAGACGACTTGCATCGAGAGTGCAGCTGAACTGTGAACAGATGAAAGACTAAACAGCATGGACAGTACCGTTTTTATTTTATTCACCGTCAATGCCTCATCTAAAGACTCCCTGTTCAGTGTTCTACCAAAATAAAAGCTGCTTTAGTAAAGACGGAGAAATGAAACTCATCTGACCTCAAACTTCTTTAGTTCCTCCTTGGCATTGGTGTGGAGGACGTTGGTAGACTCTGGGTTGGCTGCAGTTACCTCAGCTGTCTTCAGCCATTCTTCAAAACGAGCATAATCATCCAGGAACTTACACCAGAGACGCCATGTCTCCTCAATCCTAAAGACAACAGAGGAACTGGATCAACTTTTATACTGGAGACGCCATGTCTGCTCAGTCCTAAGGATAAATAATTCTACTCTAAGCTTCTGCCGAGGACAGACGCCCCCCCTCCCACGCCGCTTTGCTTTGCTGCTCTGTCTGTGAAACTGCTTCTGAGCCTCTCTTGTAAATCTTCCGAACAAAAACGATGGACTTATTTGGTCAGTTGGTCCTCTACACAATTTGATAACATTTCTTCAAAAAGAAGACAGGCTGTAGGCGAGCCGATTTGCCCTGTTGGCATGCACACAGCTGGATATCTCATCGACTTGAAGACTTGATGACGTGTCTATCTCTGCTGTCATCTGTGGATCTTAAGGACGCATATTTAATTAGATTTATGATAACTGGTTCCTGCTTTTTGGATTCAGATGGTTGCTGGTTTTATCTACAATTAAGGAAGTCGTCTGCAGCAAATTGAGACCCGATCACGCTGCTTGCCTTTGTGATGGCTTGGTTCTTGCCTGTGTACACAGACTCAGTTGCCTTGGGCATAATGGATCAGATCTTGGGGATTTTTACTCAGGTACGTTCCATCGGTGTGTGGCCACATAATTCTGGACATTTTCAGAATCTTTTGGACCAACACAGACTCAAGGCAGATGTCATTATGTTCTGTCTGTATTCAAAACAACTGTGTGTTTATCTGAATCTGGCTCCCGCAGCTGGCCTTCAAGGCCACCTTATCTGAATTCACCTGGAGGACATGTAATCTGATGCTCACCCCCCACGCATCGGGGAACTCCACCGTCAACCAGAGTGAACCAGCTGAATAAACATTCGGTCATCATTTCAGGACTCTTGGATTCTCATTAGCGTTGACCTTGGCCATTCCCCGACATCCTCAAAAATGTTTATGGATCTCACCGGAGGAGCAGTTGATTATTCCATCCTTATCAGAACTCTTACGGTGACCTCGAGAGTATCTATGAACATTGCTCATCGTTCTCGGTGTCTCCCCCTCTGCAGAATGGCTCCGTCACTATGTGCTTATGTGTGCGAGGTGTTTTTTAATATTAGAATTTTTTTTCTCATGCATGAAGAAAGATTTTAATAGGATTTTTTTCGCCTCCATTTCCTAATGTGTCCAGTTTCATTACTTTTTGTCTGTCTAAGCACATCTCACTTGTAAATGAGTCTTTGAGGCTCAATGTGACTTATCTGTCTAAATAAAGGTTGAATGAAAATTAAGGAAACAGTTCAACTTTTATACCAGAGACACCATGTCTCCTCAGTCCTAAAAACAATAGACAGACCAGTTCAACTTCTACACATCTCATATGACTTACATCAAGCCTTTGAAACATTTTGCAGATTGACATTTGGTGTCCTATCATAAACACTAAAGATGACTTGACTTGACTTCCTGTTTCGTGGCAAAAGTGTCAACTGAAAGAGTGGTGACTTCAATGCAAGCTGGGCGTAGAATGTGTATTTTTGTTTGCAAAGCTTTTCAAAGGGGCTGATTTCAACATGTTCCCACATTGGTGACCGTCTCTGAAGCTTCAGCGCTGTGTCAGGGCTTACTTCATCCTGCGCTCCATGGACATGGCACAAATGTTCCTCCAGCGCAGGTCCAGGCTGCGGGTGGTCTGCTGGATGGAGTCGTTCTCCGAGTCACTGCCACGTGCGTCGACATCATGGAGCAGGACGTCGCACAGCATCAGCACCGACGCCACAGTCTCCGTGTGCTGCTCGATGTCTCTCTGCAGGTCCTGCAGGACAATCAGGACAGAGGACCTTTAAGGTTGAGGTGATTCAGGCGCCATGAAAGCAGAGATTTACGAGGAGATCAACTTATACTAGACTATCTCATCAGGATGTTAAGTGTTAGGACTACCATGTGGTTTTGGGGTACGAGTCCTCTGAGCCAACATCTATTTCCATCAAGCTTCTCAGACCAGTAACCTAAATGCTAGAGTCTCAGGACCTGGTTGACCTTAAATACAAAAACGTTCCTGGGCAGCCTCCTGGAGGCAAGCAGTCTCCCATCAATCTACAAGGATCAGAGGAGTCTTCTGTCTTCACCATCATCTATATCTTCTAGTCCTTTGGGTTCTCCACAAGGAAACAGATGCCCCCATCACCCAGCATCCTTTTCTGTCACACCCAGGGCCGGCCCAAGGCATAAGCAAGCAGCTGCTTAGGGCCCCAGGGCCACTAGAGGGCCCCCTAAGTGGAATATGATTTTTTTTAAATAATGATTTCTATATGATTCTATTTGCAAATTGTTGCAAAGTGTTAACTTATTATTCAACTTTAAATTTATTTTAAGCCATTTTACGTGGTTTCAAGTAATTGTTCGTTAACATTATTTAAGCATTTTCTTGATACATTTTTATTTAATTTTGTGCTGTTTTACACAATTTACTTTATTTTTATGCATCTAAGTTACTTTATAAGCTAGTTGTTGATCTTGAACTACAAATTATTTTGAACATTACTGTTGCATTTCTTTGGAACCAAATATAATAAGCCAGATGACACTTTTGCTGTAAAATACATTGCATACTGTTTATTTATTTATTTTTGTAGAGTTGCAATGAGTTTATGTCAGGTGAGTGAATGATCTGATCATCTGACTGTTGATTGCAGTAATCCACATTATTAGCAGAAATAGAGGGCCACAAACCAAATTTCACTTAGGGCCATAAGGCTTGGGCCAGCCCTGGTCCCACCAACCCTCTGAAGATCCTCTGTCAATCCATTCATCAGCCTTCTCCTCTGTTCCTCACCTTGCCAGCTCTATACTTAACATCCAATATCCAATTTGTCCACTGTTTCTCCTCCACACATGTCCAAACCATTTCAGCTTCAAACTTCAGCTGTCCTTCTAAACGACTCATTTATTGTCCATTTTGTCAAGATCTGAGCATCTCAATTTATTTTTTCTCCAGAGTACTCATACCAGTCCAGCTCTCCTGCACCTGCTCCCCCTCACTACTCATCACAAGGTCGTCTCCTCTGGTCCACGTAGAACATACAAGGTGTCTCGTTTCCTTTATCTGATTATCGTAGGCGACGCTCTGCTGGTTTAAATTGGAAGTTTCAGCTACAAACACAAATACACAATTCCTAAAGAGTTTGGATGTGTGAAATTTAAAAACAACAAAACAAAAGTAGAATGCAATGATTTGGTAATCTCATGAACTTATAAGTTATTTACAGAAGAACATGGTAAATAAATATTTTCATAATTTCTTTGAGTTTAATTCTTATTATTATTCATACTCTGTAGAATTATGTAGGTTCTGTAGAAACACTGTTGCTAAATTTTCCTTCATGCATCAGGGTGTTGTGCTGTGGAACAGTTTAAAACAATTAAGTGAATCATGTACAACATTATCTGTATTTAAAAGAAAGTTTAAACAAACATTATAGATTTTCTAATACATTAGTTTTTTTAATTTTATTTATCATTTTAATATTTTTTGACAATTTAAATTTATTTAATATCAACTATTATCTTTTGCTTTGGTATGTAATTGTGTGTGTTTAAAGTAAGATGTAAGTTTATGTATAAAGCTTTTATGATTTTCTTCTTATTTTTTAGAAGGGGAGGGGTGCGCTTGTAAACCCAATTAGGGTTTTTATGACCTCTCTTGCACATTTTGTTTTCTTTTTTTACTTTTCTTTTATGTGTGTTTCTTTTTGTGCAAACAGTAAACAAACAAAATAATCAGATGTTGAAAAAAAAAAAAGAAATTGTATCATTTTTATGGAAAAAATTGGGTTGTTTCGAAACCCATTGTGAATAAAATGTGGGTTTATTTACATTTTACATCTCATTTTTTGTCATTGAACTGCGGTTGTATTGTGGACATGATTACAAAATAAAAACATGATTTTATGGGAGGGATTTAATGAATCACCCCAAACTTCAACACCAAAACAGTTACTTTGTGTGTGTGCACGCTCCATCTGTAGAGTCTGACACTTTTGTTGGTTCTTGTTTGTTCAAGTTACTACTCTCTGGGTTGTCATGACGACGGCTGAAAGCTTTTCCATCCAGGAGTCGTTTCAGCACCCCTCAGCTCCTAATGGGTGCAGGAAGGGAGGTCCCGCCTCTCTCTACAAACCCAGCTCTCCACATCTTTCTCACTTTTCTGTCCTTTCCCCCCCCCCGTCTGTCTGTCATCTGTCTCAATTTCTTTTTCTCCATAACTGGAGCCATTTTCCCATCAGACAAATGCTTCGTTTCTTCAGACACCATCCTGTCCAAAAATCAGACGGACAACTTAGGCCCAATTTGTGTCACCATTTTCTGCTGCATTTCCTAAAACTACAGAAACTTGTTAAACTTTCAGCCAAGAAAAATAATAAAAATCAAGAGACGTCTTAAAATCTCCCGAGCAGATAAACCTCGTTATTAAAAATCTAATTATGTAAAGAACTGGAGCGGACGTGTGCAGGACGGGCAGAGGAGCAAAGATTCATTCATTCAACCTTTATTTTTAAAGATAAATCACACGTGAAGACTCATTTACAAGTGAGAGCTGATTCACAAAAGATTCATAGAAACACAAACTTTCCAATCCTGAGACGAGATCATATATCAGGGGTGTCAAATACACCAAGGGCCAAAAAAAAACAAATTTGCTACAAGCCAAGGGCCGGACTGGTTCAATGTTTATTATAAGGGGGTGATATAATAAAAAATTCTTCTTTCTGCACTCTTTTCATTCAATGTTTTCTTTTTGATTAATTTGTTTTATTTCGTCTCTTTTAAATGAATGAATAAATGAATTAAATAAAATATTAAATAGCTTTACATCTGCTAAGTTCTTGGCATAAATCAACACCAACATGTTCCTGCATTTAGTCTTTTACATTGTTTAATAATGTAACTTATTTATAACAAATATGTTGTAAATAAATAATAAATAAAAAAAACTCCACTATTACTAGAATAAATATTTCATAATAATGGTGTGGAGAGGATGGCTGTAAGGTGAGAAGGGAGGCCATCACAAAAATAAAATAAAAATAATAATAAATAAATAAATAATCCAGGGAGCCATAAATAATGTATTTGCAGGCCGGATCTGGCCCGCGGGCCGGCACTTTGACATGTGTGGTCTACATGAATACATCATTACTGACGGCAGAGCGAGAAGGTAAGTTGTCTTCTGCAGACACATCTACATCATCAGTCCAGCTCTGTCCTGGCTCAGGGTCAGGGTGGGAGTGGACCACACACAGGACATGTGTTGGACATGTGAACCACGTGAAGACAGAAGCAGACAGGTGAAGAAGGGACAGCTCGACTCTCAGCTGGAGTTTTGATTTTTTTATGGGCCGAGCCAGTTCAGGACATGATCCCAGAAGACCAGAGTCGTCTGAGACTGAGCTGCACACAGGGGACATCTGAGACATCTCCACTTCTGCCTCCATCTCCCAGCATGCTTTGCTGTCACACCCTCACTGCACTCTTCTCTGTTCCTCCTGCCTGAGCTCCGTATCCAACACCCTTTGTCCAGCATGCATGTCCACTGTCCCTCCTCTGCACATGTCCACACCATCGCCACCTCAAAAGCTCAGTCTCCAAACCGGAGCCGTCCCTCTGAAGGTCTCATTTTAGTCTCTAGTCATCTTCATCGTACAGGTAGTCCTCGACTTACGACGGCCTCGAGTTACAACGTTTCGTGGTTACGACACGCATCTCCATAAAAACAATTTTTTAAATTTATTTTATTTTGAAAGCCGAGTTCCGAGTTCCTTCCGGTTTTGACGGCAGAAGCAGCGCACTCAGTGGAAAATTACAGGAGACCTCATTGTTGGACCAGAGGTTTACGAGGCAGACCGGAGGCAGAGGAGGTTAGGAGCAACGAGCTAACATGCTAACAGACCTTACTGTAAACGCCCTGGACCGCGCGACGCACAGGCAGCTGCAGATGTTGGTGGAACAACGAGCTAACATGCTAACACACGGAGGAAGGCTTCACCAGCTCCCAGTAAGAAATTAACTCTTTTTTTCTTTCACTATGGCTCCAAATGTATGTGTTTTTTGATAATTATGTAGGGTACTGATAGGCGAAGTGCTTATTAATACAGTACTGTACATGTATATGGTAGCTGAGTGAAGTTGACACCCCACCCACGTCAAAAATTAAAGCAAACAGTCTGAATGGTTAGTGCTCCTTTAGTGCTGGTTTGTGCCGTTAAAATTTTCGTTTGTGCTGCTTTGGTTTCGGAGATATTAAATATTATTTTTTTAGGTCATCTAAAGGTCACCATCACCCCATACACCTCCAAAACGCACCGGAGTGGTCTAGTTTGGTCTAATTTGTTAGTGCTCCGTTAGTGCTGGTTTGTGCCGTTGAAACTAGCGTTTGTGCTGCTTTAGTTTATGAGATATTAATAATTAAATATTTGACCGATGACGTAGTTTTTCGGATCCGCCTCTCGGGTTGCAGTGCGCGCTCCAGACACAGGGTTGCAGTGCGCGCTCCTGACACAGTGGGAACAGATGACCTAAAAAATAATATTTAATATCTCCGAAACCAAAGCAGCACAAACGAAAATTTTAACGGCACAAACCAGCACTAACGGAGCACTAACCATTCAGACTGTTTGCTTTAATTTTTGACGTGGGTGGGGTGTCAACTTCACTCAGCTGTATAAGGTGCAGTATTTATGTATGTTCTGACTTACGTTGAAATTCGACTTACGACGGCGCGTAGGAACGGATCTCCGTTGTAAGTCGGGGACTACCTTTATTTCCTGTCTTCAAAGAACCTCCACTTCTTCAGGTTCTCTTCCGCCTGCTCCCTACTCTCACTACACACCACACAGTCATTTCCACAAGTCAATGGGAATATTCTTCCTGTAATTTTGTGCAACGATGGTCTCATAAAACGGACTCATGGTGTCTTTGCACCGTCATCTGAGTCAGTTTTGGGCACAAACGCACGAATCAACTCATGGTTTTAACAACAACGGTCAAGTCTTCTTGTGTTGGACCATGTTTCCTGAACCCTTTCACGTCCACCGGTAACTTTTAGTTGTTCAGAATTCAGCGGTCCTGCAGACAACACGTACACTAAAAGGCTCGAGTCCATTTAGGTTTTGTGTCCACCTTGGGAGTTGTGTTAGTCCGTACATTTAGCACCTCTCAGCTCAGCGTGGCAGCTTGTTCCTCTCTCCTCGGAGCTTGCTGAGTTTCTACTTTGCAGCACTTTTCTGCTCGTGTGCTTTTGGACCACAACAGAGCCGCTGCCCCATAAATGGTTCTGAAAGAGGCGTGGAGTCCCCCAAAACAGAGGAGACTCCTCTGGACTCTCGGCCATTTCAAAAGCAGCTTTCTAACGCTGTTCTTTTTTGGGAAGATGTTCGAGTTCGGGAGTTTTATACAAGCTGCAGAACTTGTTGATTTGATTTAACAAGATGTTGTTTTACATTTTTGTTCTCAGAGTTTCAGCTGCAGTTTGTTCTTCCTGTTTCAGATCTCAGATTGTTTTTCACTGTGTGTTTGGAAATGACTTTACACCCAGAAGAATTAAAGCAGAAGTTGGATCCCAGCTGCAGAGTCCACTCTGACCATTATTGTAAATTCAGTCAACGAAACTCCTATAGAGAAATTATTTACAGAGAATCTGAAACACTATAACTTCAAGCTGATAAAATATAAAAAGGGACATATTTACAGCACGGGACGAGACGGGAACTGGGGTCATCAACAATGAGACGATGCTGTGAATATTATATTTACTTTTTCACTTTTTGCTACTTTATTTGTGTACCCTTATTGCATGTTTTAGTATTTCGTGTTTGTTTGAGTTTTTAAGTGAGTCTAATCGGTTCTTCTCACCCTGAGAATTTCATTGTACAGTTAACCTTGTGTTAACCTTGGACATGACAAATAAACACAACTAGAACTTGAACTAAACACCTGAAGTTCTCTGATTTATTATATAAAAATATTAATTAACATGTTCAAAAGATTCAGGCTCTGAGTTCAGGCAGACTGTAGCTGTGAAACTACGAGGAGTTTGAGAGTCATGGATGACGTGTTCTGATCCTATCGGTGACGTGATGATGGCGTATTCGAGCCGGTCCATTTCCATCACGGATTTTAAAACAACTCCAATGTGTAAAAGCTTGCAGAGTTTTTTGCAAACACGTTTTATCTAAACCTTTACACCAAAATGTTCCACTCTCGGGTATTTCTGCAGAAATGTTATTATACTCCTGTTGGATTGGACTCCAGGCTGTTCTGGAGGTGCTATAGCTTATCACTGCTACTTGTGCTTTAAAATAACGGTCTCTATAATTTCTTCATGGAACCCCGCTGCAAAATGAACTAAATATCCCTTTAAGTGGAGCAGATTGTTACATTCATTCAACTCATTCAACCTTTATTTATACAGGCTAGCCTCGTTGAGTCACGGGGACTCATTTACAAGAGAGACCTGTCTCACTCACACCAAACAACCATCCACTCTCACACTCACACCTAGGGTCAATTTAGAGTCACCAATCAGCCTAACAAGCATGTTTTTTGGTCTGTGGGAGGAAACCGGAGTACCCGGAGGAAACCCACGCATGCACGGGGAGAACATGCAAACTCCACCCAGAAAGGCCCCGGACCGGGATTTGAACCGGCAACCTTCTCGCTGAGAGGCAGCAGCTCTACCAGTTGTGCCAACGTGCTGCCCACATAAATTATGTTGCTGCTGTTTTCCCACCAGCAGCTCTTCTAAAGTCAAAGTTTGGTTCTGAATCATGAACCTACATTTACCAGCTGTTTTCAGGTGGTTTCCATCAGCAGCTGTTTGATCTAATCACCTTCAAAGTAAAAGCTTATATGCTTTGTACATAAAACTATTCAAATATTTAAAAACTCTAGATTATGTACTGTCCTGATGCATGCTTAATAACCCAGGGTACAGGTAAGGGTCAGATTTACTGACTGTACAGTACAACAAATGTAAGAATGAGCAGGTATTATCCTGACAACCAACTTACTTAATTATTCATGGGTTCTCTCTTTTTCGGATTAATCAACAAATTTTGTGACCAGATGAGGAGATGTAAATCACATGAAACGTTAATTGTAGTTGACCCAGCAGAACTGGAATCATTTATTAACAAATCATAAATTTAACATTGTAACATATACAGGGGGTCCCCGACTTACGAGCGAGTTCCGTTACTACGAGTATCTCGTAAGACGAAAATTCGTATGTCGTAACCCGAAACACGTGTTGCTCGTAAGTCCGGATTTTCGGTCGTAAGTCGGAAAATGTATGCTAGCGCTACTACGAACACTCGTTTTTCATCACAAGCGTTCATACTAGTTCAGGAACATGCTCAGAAACTTGTTTCCAAATGGTTAGCTAACACACTTTCATCTAAAAACACATAAAAGTGCTGTATTCTTTACAAATTTACTGCTCGTTCGCCAGCTCGTAAGTCCGGAACCTCGTATGTCACGGCGCTCGTAAGTCAGGGACCCCCTGTACATTGACTGATCGATCAGATTCCTATAAATTGGGGGTGGCCGTGGCGTAGTGGTAATGGCAGTCGTCCCCCGATCGGAAGGTTGGAGGTTCGAATCCCGGTTCCCCACACCATGTGTCGTTGTGTCCCTGGGCAAGACACTTAACCCCGAGTTGCTCCCGGTAGGACTGGAAAGGCGCCTTGCATGGCAGTCTGCCGCTACCGGTGTATGAATGCGTGTATGAATGGGTGGATGGTTGGTATTGTAAAGCGCTTTGGGGCTCCTCACAGGGGGCTAGAAAGCGCTATATAAATAAGCTCCATTTACCATTTAATTTAACTTCAGCACTGATGAAATCACGCGTCCGTAATTTCTAGGAACAACAGAATAAAGTTATGAGATCTTAAAATAACAATCTGCAGGCTTTTAGCTTAAAGTTCTGGCAAAGATGGATAAAGGAAAAGTTTAGGAGGAGGAAGAAAGATGGAGGGAAGATGAGGAGGGGAATTATCTTGAAGTGTTTTCAACCAGAACTCGGCACAATCTTCGGCGGCGTCCGCTAGACTCCTGTCCGCTATGAACAACGACTTTTACCTTTGCAAAGATTCTCGGTCCCAACTCCGGTAAAGTAGGCCTAGCCTTAACGTGCACGGGCCGTCCGTCCAGCTACGTTTTTTCAGGCTTCCAGCTCATTCATTTTCCAGCGGCTCGCACGAGGTCCGCATCAACCTAACCGAGGTAGCGGCACTGGTTCCGGCTTGGTTTTTCAAGATAAAAGATTCCTCGAAGGAATTTTCATTCAAAGTGAAGCTTTACGCTCGAGGTCGGGTTTAAATGTTTCATCTTTTATCTAAAAGACTTCTTCGGTCTGAGGAGCTGCAACAAACTCCGTCTTTTAAGCAGCACATTCTCATGGTGGATCAGTCAGTTTGGTGGTGTCAGACAGAACTAGCTGTTCACATGAAAACTGAGGACCATCATCCTAACAATTGGTCACTAGTGCCCTGATGGCCGAGAGTTGAGTGGTGCAATAACAGCAAAGAGGGGGGTGTTTAGACATGGTGGCCTCCATGTCCAAACGCCACCCCCCCCCCCCTCTCTTTGATGTTATTGCATTATAAGAACCCATCCAGTGGACCTGACTCAGTCTTGTTAGATTATGTATTGTTGGATATCTATACGTCTCCTTCTGCCTTTAAGCCAATCAACTCCAGACGATGCGGGAATCATCAGCTGATGTCTGTTTACACAAACTAAACATTTTCCATCTTTAAGTGCTGTTTCTTTACAACACACGGAGACGTGTAATGAGATTAAACCTCAACAACTCCAGCTGGTTTGAAACCAACTCTCCGTGTTTGTGCCCACCTGCTGCTCACAGAGTTTCTCCTGAATCTCGTCGCTGTGGCACACGCTGTAGACCACGGGTTTGGACAGTTCCGTCTCGATGCAGGACAGCCACGTCCGCAGGTTGCTCATGTTCTTATCCAGCTGCTGAACCGTCACCAACGTCTCCTTCAGCTTCCTCACCCTGACACACCAAGAAAAACCAACACGTTACGTATATACATGATTCAGAACCCAGTCAAGACATTGTTTAATTGGACTCTTTGGATTGGGATTGGGACTGTGACGGTGAGAAGTATCATAAATGGGAAAAAAAAGACTATTTCATGTAGGAGCTGCTCTCCACCACATGATGGATGGATGAAAACAAGCTGCTGTGATCACATCCAGATATAAAAGGCTTTGTGGACTCTGTGGCTGTGTGTGTAAGCTGCTACAATAACACTGCCCCCCCC
>JBBPBX010056114.1:0-22874 GCA_038048925.1 Garcialebias charrua
CCCGCACAGAAACTCACAGAAGAAAAAGACTTGAACAAAAAGCCCTCCCCAAGGAGAAAAAGACCCGCACGGAAACTCACAGAAGGAAAAGACTTGAACAAAAGCTCCCCCCCCCCAGAATCACATGAACTTATTTCACAGACAAAAGCTTTCCCCAAGCAGAACTGGACTGATCTCATAAGCAAAAGCTTGCCCAACAATGAAAAACTGGACTTATTCCACACACAAAGAATCCCCCCCCCCCGGATGAGGTGGACTTGTGCCCAAAGGAAAGACACTGAACTTACCCTCCCACACCAGAAAAAGATGGATGCTGTGAAGAAGAATGGTTGATCTATTTCATTTTTTGAGTTCAAATCGGTTGTTTTTACTTTCCTGGGCAATAGTTGATATCAAAGAAGTTTCAAACTTATTTTATTTTTGTGCCCATAAAGGGCTATTTTGTTGTGTGTTTGAGAATTATTTCCCACATCTTTGAAAGTGTATAAGTTCCATTTAATTGTTTGACACAACAAATTAGATTGGTTCTTTTTTGGTTAAAACAAATTAGATTGGTTCTTTGGTTAAAACAAATTAGATTGGTTCTTTTTATTTTAAAACAAATTAAATAGCTTATTTCTTTTATTTGTTTAACACAAATAGATTAGTTCTTTTTATATATATATGTTTCTTCTCAAAAGTTCTATTTCTTTGGAAAAAGCTTAGTTTTTGTGGTTAAATAGACTAATCCCTGCTAAATATATTATTCCTTTTAAAACTTTTGACATAAGCCATAAAGTGAGACCATACTCATTGCAAAATTCTCCTCAAAATCAAAATCTTTATTTCTCACAAATATTGAAATAAGTCATGCAATATGACAATCATCACCACAGAGTTATCCAAAACTTTATATCTCTCAAACCATCCTAAAAATGTGATCCTGAATTTGTCAGGGCGTTACTGTGGAGGCACGGGACGGTGGTGTGAGTTTTTGCCCCTAATTAGAAATTCGGCCTCAGGGGATGTTTTTCCGCACCGCTCACCTGATTGATAATGATCAGTTTATATATGATAAAGAGGATGAAATGATGGAGATGTTCAATATTTATCATCTAAAACTAATTACTCTGACCCAATAATTATAACCCAGCTCACTTATATCAAATATTCTCTGTTCCCTTTTAACACTTATATTTGATATTACAAACATGTTGTTTGCTTTTCTCTGATACAGAAAAGACAGTCTTCTAGCCTTGACAATGTCTGGATAAGATGTTCTTGTAGGATCAGAAACACGACTTGTTTGTTTTATCTGTAAGACGTCAGAGCTTGTCAAAACTCCACCTGCTTCTTGTTTAAATAGCTTGTCATGTCCAGTACAATTTGGAATTGTGCAGGACAATGTATTTGAGACCAAAACTAAGTTTCAAAAGACATTAAAAGCCATTCCCCTTTGCAAAGTTGTTTGTCTGATTTAACACTGTTCTCTTGTTTATCTTTGTGTGGTTTTTATTAAGGTAACAGGGGTTTAAAATCCCCATCAATCATCTTATCTTGCAAGCCCTGCAAAGTTTTATAGTTTAATGATAATTTTTGAAAATTTAAATGTAGTTGTTTTTATGTCCTGATGCTCAATAATCGAGGTGGAAAAGTCCAGCAAGGTTAAGTCAGGTCCTCTGCCAAGAATCCATCCAGAAAACACGACTTAACCTTGTTAGATAACTTGTTTTATATTTTGTATTTTTTTGGAATTTTTACTTCATTTGGTTTGTTTGTTATTGGTTGAACTGAAAAAAAAAAGGATTAATATCAAGTTATTTTAAAGTCTTTATATTTAGGAAACGAATCAACAAACAGCATCTTCACAACACCAACATCACTTCAGTTAGATTATATTTCTCTTTAGCAAAACAGTTTCAATGTGTTTATGATAAATAATGATTAATCAATGCTAGTCGTGTCATATTTAGACCCCTGTTCTGAATCCGTTGGTTATTTTACTGAAACAATTGTTTTCTGTTTTGTTTTTCTCAGCGACTTGTGGTGTACTCTGCTTCACTTCCTCATCTGAGATGATTCCTGGCACAGATGTTTTATGACTTGTCTATAAATGAACTGACAGGTGACCATGAAGGTAACAGCCAACCCAGGTTAGTCTGTATATGTGCAGCAAAAAGATGCATCTGACTGGGTTTAGGATCACCTGCAGTCATCTCTCAGGGGATATCTTTGTCATTTTTATCCATCCTAATCAGCCTCAGAAATATCAGTGAACTGGAATTTCTGTCTGTGATTTTGCTGCAGGAACAGAAGAATAAAAAAAGTCATGCAAATCTTAGTGGTGGTGAAGATTTTATTTGCATTCATCATAAAAAAAGAAAAGAAAATTGTACATCAACAACCAAGCTATAGTTTTCATGACAGATTGCTTTGTATAGTTTGCTTCAGTGCCAGCAGCAGATAGTAAATCCTTCCTCGTGAGCTTGTGTCTGTATCAACAGAGTCAAACATGAAAGTTCTTGCTCAATAATCCATTAATAAAAAATCAAATTTAAGTTAGGTCCTCTGGACGGTTTCTTTTTGATGAAACATTTTGTCTTTCATCCAAAAGGCGTCATCAGTTTGAGGAACCAGAACAAACTCAGTCTTATATATAGCACCTTCACATAGTGGCACCCGCATATATAGCACCCACTTAACAAATCCTTTACAGGCAGTTGCATAACCTCAAACCCATGGCCCATTTTATAGATGCAGTCAAAACTTTAAAGTCTGTAAATAAAGGCCCAGCATTCCTTCAGTGTATGCACATTGTCCACCCCTGTCAGAAAATGTCTTACAATGAAAAATGACACAATTCTAGATATTTTGTTCATACGTTAAAAATAAAATTATATGAAATCCCATGCAATATTTGATGTCATATTTAAGGTATTGGAAGTAAATGATTTCAGTGACTACCACATTAAATTTTAGCTGAATGTTTGTGTTTTTTTAGATTAGCTGGCTATGGCTGACATGAGTTGGGCTGACTCCAAGTATTAATCGGTTGCAGATGACTCAATATACAGTGTTTACAGGTAGTCCTCGACTTACGGCGTAGATCCGTTCCTAGGCGGCGACGTAAACCAATTTTTGACATAAGTCGGACATACGTACATACTGCACGATATACAAACAATACTGTATTACCAAGCACTTACCGGTAGCCTATCCTAACACGGTACCCTACATAATTATCAAAAAACACATACGTTTGGGAGCCATAATGAAGGGAAAAAAGAGTTAATGGCCTACTGGGATGCTGGTGACGCCGTCGTCCTCAGTCCATCCGCCATTTTCCGTATTCCGTTTACGATGTAAAACCGCGTTCACAGTACAGTACAGTATTCCTCCACCGCTGCACTGCTGCGTCACGTTTTTGACGTAAAACTGTGTAACTAAAAAATAAGGCTTTTCACAGTAAATGGGAGATGCGTTGTAACCACGAAACGTCGTAACTCGAGACCGTCATAACCCGAGGACTACCTGTATAGGTAAAAGCTCACAAAACATAACCTATCATAACTACAGTTCAGTATTTTTTTCGACACGAAGCTGCCTTTCATTAGAACAATTTTGTTTATGTAATAAACAGCTTCAAATGAATCTGTGATTTTCATAAATTTCTCTGGTTTTTGCTTATTCTTGTCATTTCGTATCAGCGGAAACTTTTCTTGCATTTTGTATCTGTGTGTGAAGTGCACCAACGTTTTGTTGCAACTCCCTTTAGTGCCTTCACATTTCATTTCACCATGAGCCTCTTGACCCTTTGAGCCTTCTGCTATTCGTTTCACAAGACTAATAGGATCATCTGGAGTTTACACAGCGACATGTGATTTTTGTGTGTGTAGAAGAAATATGCAGGTACTTTGCTCACATCAAGATGAGTCCCCTATTGGAGATTCTTGCATCAGATAGTCTACTCATGCATTTTTCCATGTATAATAAATTTCTCCTCATGAATTTTCTCCTACCAGACGGAATAAAAACACACAAAAAAAAATGCAAGTTTCCTGTCGTGTTTCCCTTGGGAGAGTAGCAAAGTGGCCTCAATGTTGTGTTTATGAACAATCAAGACTGTACTTACAGTATATTCCATTAAATTATGGGTTGCAATTCAACGTTTCTGCAATATTCCTTCAATTAGAAAGCTTGTTTGTAATCTATACATTCACATGTCGTCGTGCTAGAATTTTATCTTGTACATATTCTTGCCTTTGAGTACGAGTAAGTATGAGACTGCACTGTGACTCATGCACTTGTATGTAATATCATATTTTATCAAACCCAGTGGAACACAACACCCACTCTCTGCCTTTCCTCCCAGGACTCCCTGTTCCACAGCCTGGACACCTTCATAATCTGTCCTTGAAAAGGGCTTAAATAGGACTCCACTGTCTTGTGTTATGTACGTCTTGTTGTACACAGACGTGCCTGTGGAACGTTAAAGATAGATTATTGACTCAGCTCTGTGAAAAACTGGTGACCTGCTCAGGGCTGTGTCTGCCTCCAGCATCCTGTGTTGAGTTAGAAGGTGAGTCTGAACCACATTTATATTTCTACACCTAACTTCTTCATCCTTACAACAAAACCATGTGCAAACTTAAACCAACACTAAATGCACGTATTCAAGTTTAAGTTCAATTTCAGGTAGGTTTTATTGTCAATCGTATCACATGTGTACATGAGGTGGAACAAAATTGTGCACATAGGGTCCCAGTTACATCCAACAATAGCAAAAATATAAAGTGTAAAAAAGAAACGGTAAATAAGGATCTGAGATATAAACTAAAAATACACTAAGCACTAATACAGAAACAACACGCCGAACAACAGCAGCACCAACATGAGTCTGTGTGAGCAGATGAGTATGAATGAATACAGCAGCATGGATAATCAGCAGCATGAGATCAGCGGCATGGATAATCAGTAGCACACATCCCCAATCAAAGTGGCGTTACAGTTATTTGTTCACAGTGATAATCTTGGTTAGGGATCCATGAGTGTAACAGCTTCAGGGTAGAAGCTGTTTCTCAGTCTAGTGGTTCTACACTTAATGCTCTTCAACCTCCTGTCTGAGAGGAGCGGGGCAAAAAGTGTGTGTGCTGGTGAGTGGGGTCCTTCATGATGCAGCTGGTCTTCTTCCTGCATCTGGAGGTTTGTGATGGTGGGGAGACTGGTCTTCTGTGCAGCCTTTTGACTATAGCCTTTTGAAATGTACTTTGTAATTAATTGACTGTAACAACTTACCCACATTTAATCAGTTAAAAAAGTTACCTGTTTAAGCTGTTTAACACATCTGGATGGGTCATAACTTGGTTGTGAATTTGTTTTCCTGCAAGCACACGTGATGAGACCAACCTGCCAGGCGAGTTGAGGGACTCGGTTAACTGTGGTTCCCTTATCAGTCAGTCACTCGGTGCAACATATATGCTATGGGAAATTGTGCTCCACGCAATTACCTGAAGGAATACAATCACACCTTTACGGCATGGGCGTCAGCGTCACGCCAGAGACCCTGCCCTCTGGGTATTTAAGGTGCTGATGCCCATCCTACTTCCTCTTATTGCCCTTCACCTCGCTTAAACCTGAACTCTCTTTGCGGGACTTCTCTGTGCCTCATCGCTCGACCAGAGGTGAGCTTTCTCCCTACACAGGACATACAAAGAATTCTTCCTGCGCACTGCCGGGCTAGCGAAAGCTAGTCCGGCACATTTTTCCTCAACCCCAAAGTATTTTCTTCTCCTCTTTCCGCAGACTGCTTCGCTTGACGGCGCTAAACTGCGTCACATCGCTACCTCTGCTAATTTCGTAGCAGGTTAGCCAGCGAAAGCGACGCAACGGAGGAGACGTCTCAAATAAAAAGAAAAAGGATTTTGGAAGGACTCGCTCGTCTTATCTCGGACATGCCTCCGGAGAAAGGAAAGCGAAAGACAAGACTTCCGAAAAAGACTAGCAGGACGGCGAGCCTGACCTTGCGCGCCTGCCCCAGCAGATGCGGTTTTTCCCTCTCGGAGACGGACACCCATGAGGCCTGTCCTGTCTGCCTGGGAATGTTGCATGCGAACATGGCGCTGGATGCACCCGACTCATGCCCACACTGCAGCCAGATGCTGGAGGCGGTGAGGAGGCACCGGGCGGACTTCGTCGCCAAAGCCATGGGCGCTGCTGCGGCGCCAACAGACCCGGACACAACTGAGCCTCTCACTCCCACGCCGGAGCTCGAGAGCATGGCTCTGGAGGACAGCACCCAGGGCGAATGGGGTGACAGCCCAGACACGCTGGCTCCCATCGGGGACTCAACAGTCGACTTTGACACTCGAGGCTTGATGAACGAGGACGAGATCTCGATTTCAGCCTCAGGTGAATTTTCTGCGGATTACGCCGAAGTTGAGTACGACGAACAGGGGGGAGACCTCTCTCGCACCCCGGCGCCTGTGCACCCGGAGACTGACTTTTCGATCCCTGCTCTGTTCGACTTGTGTCGCAGAGCAGTGGACGCGCTGCAGATCCCAGGGCCAGAGCCTCCACCTCGTCAACAAGTCACGAGGTTGGCAGGAAATTACTTTTACTCAAAGCAGCAGTCCGCAATGAGGCAAAGAATGCCCATCTTTCCGGATTTCCTCACGGAGCTGACTCACACCTGGACTCAGCCCAGGGCTCCCATGCTGTTGCCGCTCTCGCAGTTCCTCGACGTGGATGGGATGGATGCAGCGGGTATAGCCAATGTAAGGGGTTATGAGGAGGTCAATATTAATACTGACCTCTTTATCCTTAATTAATCTACTTATTCAGATTGAATAGTAAATTCACGGATTCTGTTCTTTTTCAGTTTACCCAATATTTCTGTGATCTTTATGATGGATAAATACACAAAGCCATTAAGTGACAAAGACGTTAACTTAGTTTGATATGTCAAAGAGACACTATCATTTATTTAAAATAAATCAACTAAATTAACACCATTACACTTGATTGACATGATTTCACTTTCTTTCAATTCAAATACGTCAGCACACTTGATTTAACACAACAGACATAAATACTAGATGTTACACATATTTAGTCTGAGGGGCTCTTCAGCTTAAAATAGTTTCCAGCTTAAGATTGAGAGGGAAAGGGAAAAGGAGGAATAAGAGGTTGGAGAGATTAAGTTATTTATCTCGAGTGTAACCAGAGATGACACTTTCCATCCGACTTCGGCTAAATCCCAGGTACGTTTGTAAACAGCTTTACCTTTTGACGATGCGTCTGATAAAGATATTACCAGCCTCCCAGGTGCACAGAGTCCTTCCGGCCCTCGTACGTCTGAACTGGTCGTTTACTTCCAACGTCTCCTCGGATCCGCGTCAGCCGTCAGAAACATGTGGCAGCTTCTGGCCGACTTCAAGACGAGATGTTTCTCAAAGAAAGTTCATTAGGAACTTTGGAGCTTTTGCTCGGGGAACTGGATGGAGGCGTCCATCAGTTCTAGCTGACAAGTTAGTCTTTGGCTCTTGACCAAGCTTGACCAGCTGCAAGGCAGAGAGCTTTCAGGTCTCTGTCCATTCAAACTCTCTGTCCATTCAAAGACTGAAGCGTTTCCGCACAGTTAGAACTTAAAAAGAGACTTAGAGAGGAGAGAAACTTGTCTCTTTTTCATTGGTCCACTCGTTATCACTATTCAAGGTGAAATTCAGCACAGAGAAGGAAATTGTTTAGGAAAAGTATCTGAGTGAGAGACTTTCAGACGCTAGATGAGAGTTTTAGCTGAAACTCGACAAAAACAATTTCAGTGTAAGTCAGTTTGACATTTTAGCTGAACTTTGACACCTTTTCACTTGCAGAAATGACACATTGATGTTTCACATTTAAAGAATAACAGCATATAACATATATCATGAAAATGACAAAAGTTATTCTTTTGATTACATTAGAATAAAATCAAAGGTAGAAATAGTCTCTTTTGGTGACTATATTCTGATTACAACTAATGGAATGATTTTGTGATAAATGTCTTGCTTTACTGAGAGGTCAGTAAAGATCATCTCTGGAACAGTTCAAAAGTACACAGATGTAATAAAGTGAACATGGTCATGTCCACTACATCTCCCCCCTTTTGGAAGCCATCGCCAGTCCTTGGGGATGGGGTCCAACACGAAAGGAAACCTTGAACTGTCTCTGATCTTGAAGTAATCCAGCAAGCGGAAAAGAAAAATCAAAAATTATAATCCCATAAAGTTTTTGGAAATTCATACTGTTCGGAGGTAATCCCATTACGAAAAGCTTTTAATCCTTTGGAAAACAAAGTCTGTTAACTCTTGGAAAACAAAGTCTGTCATCCCTTGGAAAGCAAAGTCTTATAATCCACAGCGGTAATTCCACAGCAGTAATTCCACAACGATTAGTTTTGTTGATTGATCAGCAACAATTGTTTTCATAATCAGCATGTAGAGGGGATCCCTCGATTGACGCAGAGGAGGCGACCCTTGGATGGAGGTTGAAGACCAAGCGTTGGAGCTGCAGGTCCCACATCGAAGGTTGTTGGCTGGTTGGTTTCCAGTCAGTGCCACTCTGGTTCTATGTGTCATGCAATTATGTGGTTTTTTAAGGTGGGCTTATGATTGGGATTTTACATTAAGCCTTACCTATATGCACCTGGTATGTAAGCTATCATGGTTTAGATCAGCTACAATTACCAATTAAGGGGTGGATCAATTCTGTAAAATTAGATATAGGGATTTGTACCTATAAAATTTTGGAGGGCTTCTGTAACGAAGGCCTCTAATTCCAAACTATTCCTCCATTCATTACTTAGTTTAGGTTAAACTAAAATAGAAAAATGAAATATAGTTTGATCTAAATGTCTGTTGTCTTTTAGACGAACGACGTAGGATTTGGTATTCCTAATAAATTTTGAAGTCTATGGCGAGACTCATCAAAATGAATAGACAATCTAGAATAGAAACGATCGAATCGGTTCAATTTAGAAATTGTGAGGTCAATGTAGTTTATGGTACCTTGAGTAGCTTTAAACTACATTGACTCTTCGACGATTGAGATTTAACAAAACGAACTGCATGTTGGCATAGTTAAATCCATATCATTCATTAACCAATGTTAATACAAAACCTTTTTGGCTGGGAGTGTTCAGAACCAAACAATATCTCAACTAATGACAACAGTAATGACTAAACAACAAGGAAACAACGTTTCACTGCTTCGACACACTCTTGTCGTCAGATTCCAAAGTGCAACACACAAGCAAAACAGGTCTCAACTTTATGACCGAGGTCAAATTAAATCTCGTGGATTTAAACGGTTGTTAAGGTTAGTTTTTTGTTGTGGGTTTTAGACTTAGCGTTTCTAAGTTCAAGTTAGACAATGCGACTTATAGGGTGGGAAATATGGTAGTTTAAACCTGATTAGTTTATTTACTAACTTGTGTTTGTACGACCTTATTATCCCATGAAGTCGGTGAGTTTGTGAGATCTTTGTCTTTTGTGGAGTCATTGAACGCCTTGTAAGGTTTGATCTGATTTCGATGTACCCATTTAGCAATTGGCTCTTTGCGGCCTTTGCTGATTTTGATTTCGTAGACGACTGAGGACACTTTGTCTGTTATCAGATGAGGTCCAGTCCACCTGGGCATTAGTTTGCGGGCGAGAGTTCCGGTCTCGGACCCTCCTTTCCCGGTTGCTGGGGCGAACGTATAGTACCAGACTCTGTCTCCCACTTGGAGTTCATTATGAGAGGCCTTCTGGTCGTAGTACGCCTTGCGTCCTTCAGCGGATTTTTCCAGGTTTTTCTGGGCGAAAGCAAAAGTGTTTCTGAGGTGTACATTCAAATCTTTGTCTTTGGCATGGCCTAACATCACCCCCCTTTGGTCATGGGGGACCACGAGCACAGGTGAGGACGTCCGTCCATGGGCACAAGTTAGGATGCCACCGTTTAGTTTAAGCTGTTCGCGCAGCTGAGAGAAGACGGTACACAGGAATCGTTTAGGTTTTGGCCAACGTATCTTCTTACGTTTACCTCTTTCCGTGTAATTCAGGTGTGTCACAACCGTCGGCGCAGTCGCAGGTGTGTCTGATTGTACAGACTGCGACGGGTCACTGTCGTTGTGTGTGTCTTCCCACTTCTTGACTGAAGAGAGGCTCTTTGAGTCTGTAAAAACTATGTCATTTCTGATTAGTTCTAGACACAAATGTTCCTGAACCAAGGTTTCATCGAAAGCTTGGCTGATAGCCGATTTACCTGTCCCAGGGGACAGTACAGCAACCTCGGTGTGGGGTCCTTGGATCTCCACACCCTTCTCTACCTGTGGTAGGTAATGTGAGTTTGCCCCCTTCTTGTCTGAAGAGGGGTCCTCGTAGTCTGCAACAATGATGTCCAAGTGACTGTCAGCGTTTGGTTGACTGTCATCTTCTGGACTCAGATGCCCTTGAACCAAGGTTTCATTGAAAGCTTGGTTGATTGCCGAATTACCTGTCTCAGAGGACAGTACAGCGTCTTCGGTGTGGGATCCGTGGATCTCAACACCTTTCACTACCTGTGGTAGGCAGTGGTCAGGGAGTGCTGAATGTGTCAGCTCACAGAGGAGGTTCTCTTGTTGGACCGGAGTTTGGTCCAACTTTTGGGTCTCTTCTGTCTCACCTGTAGTTGAAGGTTCACTTACCGGGCTCTCGTCCTCGGATGAGGTGTCCCGTGTGTCCTTTGCGGTACCTGCGGTTAGGCAGTCTGTATCACAACTAGGAGGCACTTTTATTGGCAGGGGTTTTCTCACTGTGCTCCACATTTTCCGTCGACCATAATCTATAATCGCGTTGAAGCGGTTTATAAAATCTTGGCCAACCAAAAATGGGAATGAGTCAAGTTTAGACACGTACACCGGGTGGTATAGTGTCATTTCGCCAATCTGCATGTGAACCATAGCCATAGCTGTCAAGGTCGTTCTCGTCTCTGCGAGACCCTGTAGCTCAATAGCACATTTCTCAAAGGGTATTTGCCTGTCAACACCGTTAGCGGCGGTCCTCAGCTCCTCGAACAGCTTGGCCGACATAATAGTTATATCAGAACTGCCATCCAGGAGGGCTTCACGCTCAAGGACACCTTCCAGTGTGATGGGCAGGTAAGCTTTCTTAGCCACCCCCCTTTGTATAAAGTTACACAGAAACCTCACAGGTCTTGGCCCACGTTTCTGTTCACGTGTGACTCTGTCTGTGTAATCTTGTTTACTGTCAGCATCATGACCTTCAGGATGTTGTTGTGTGTCAGCAATTGGTTTGCTGTCAACATCCATGGCAATGTTGGTAGTAGTGTGCGCTGAGTTATTTGTGTGCTCTGAGTCTTTGTGAAAGACAGTGCTACACATCGCTCCAGGTTGGTCAATGTTGATAGTGTCATTATCAATGATAACGCCACTCATTGTATCAGGTTGGTCAAGCACAGTAACATTCAAATCTACTGACAAACTACTTACTTCCTCTGTCTCTTCCGAGCATAGAGGTGTTGGGCCATTATTCCGGGACATTCGTGACTCTTTGCCTGTCTTGAACTGTTCTGTTCGAGGCGCGGGAGGTGCAGTTCCAAGGCTCGGGGGTGTCTGTTGGGACCACGCATAGTTACATGAGTATAGGTCCTCATCCTTCAATTTCTTTTGAAGTCCACCCACCGATGGACCTTGGTTTTCACCCATCTGGTTCGATCTGAACCGTTGTGGGTCTCTTAGAGCAGTGTTTTTCAACCTTTTTTGAGCCAAGGCACAGTGTTTTCATTGAAAAAATCCCGAGGCACACCACCAACCAAAATTGTAAACATAGATACACTGTATCCGCCTACATTAAATATATAGTCATTCTTATCAAAGTGTCTTGAATAGGAATGAAATGAACACAAAAATGTATTTTTATCATGTTTTATATTTCTTATTTCAAAGTGCACTTAACATGAAATTGCACTTAACATGCCTTGAAATATACCTGAACCGTGCCACAACAATATGTCCTTAAAATTAAAGAGGATGAAACTGCACTTAACATGCCTTCAAATATACCTGAACAGTGCCACACCAATGTGGTCTTAAAATTAAAGAGGATGAAACTGCACTTAACATGCCTTCAAATACACCTGAACAGTGCCACACCAATGTGGTCTTAAAATTAAAGAGGATGAAACTGCACTTAACATGCCTTCAAATACACCTGAACAGTGCCACACCAATGTGGTCTTAAAATTAAAGAGGATGAAACTGCACTTAACATGCCTTCAAATACACCTGAACAGTGCCACACCAATGTGGTCTTAAAATTAAAGAGGATGAAACTGCACTTAACATGCCTTCAAATACACCTGAACAGTGCCACACCAATGTGGTCTTAAAATTAAAGAGGATGAAACTGCACTTAACATGCCTTCAAATACACCTGAACAGTGCCACACCAATGTGGTCTTAAAATTAAAGAGGATGAAACTGCACTTAACATGCCTTCAAATACACCTGAACAGTGCCACACCAATGTGGTCTTAAAATTAAAGAGGATGAAACTGCACTTAACATGCCTTCAAATACACCTGAACAGTGATACCATTCTCTCTACATTTTACTCACTTAGTGTGAACCTGTGCCTGTTTGGATGAACACAAAGCTGATACTGTATTCTGGCAGGAATTGAAGAAAACACACACACAAAGCTCTTCCTCAACAGCTTTCTGTCTCTCTCTGCTTTTAGTTTTCATGACATTTAGGCTGGAGAAGCTCACTAAGTTTGCACAGATATGTTGTGGAAAATGGGAGCAATGTCAAAATACTGTAGCTAAAAGTAAATCCAAAAGAGATGTAAGCCTTACTGTACAGTCTCACGTCCACAGATTCTGCCTTCTTCTGATTTCCACTTGGGCCTTCATCTGGGTCCGAATTTTGTCCAGGGGCAGACCGGATTTAGTATTTTTTCTTTTGAAAAGGTTTTCCATCGCTGTTTGTTTGAGAAGATCCTCGCTACTGGTTTGTTTTGCTCACTTCTCACGTCACGTTCATGCGCCGCTACTTCTCTTGTTTTAATGTGCGACGCTATGCTCTACTGCCACCTATCGCGCGGTAAGGAAATTACACCAGTTAATAAAAATGTCATAATTTACTAATTTTTCACGGCACACCAGACGATCTCTCGCGGCACACTGGTGTTCCGCGGCACACTGGTTGAAAAAGACTGTCTTAGAGAGTGAACACCTACCTTTTGTGGTTCGTTGCTTGTCTCAGATTTTTCAATCTGAGGTGCTTCAGGAGCGGGGCTCCCTTTAAACCATTTTGAGTCACTGTTCCAACTGGTACCAACATTTCGGTGTATGTCAGTTTGAAAATCTTGTTTATGCTTGCGTGCATTATCCAACTCTTCTAACAACTGACGTATGTTCTCCATCTCCTCTGAGGTCAGAGGGCCTTTGATACGACAGTGTTTATTCTCGCTTTCCATAGGAGAGAGAACCTCTTCTATTTTTAGCGACTGGGATATGACCTTTTGACCTGGGCACACCTCAGAGGGTGTTTTGCTTCGCATGTGAGCCTCAGCCGCAGTTACAGCACACTGTTTCAAGGCTTTTTTTCTAAACTGACGTTGTAACTCAAGGCCTTTTGTGAGAAGTTCTGCTCTTTCTCGTTTGCTCTTCTTCCTTATCAATTCAAGCTTTGCTTCGAGCAGCTTGAAAGCTTCAGCCTTGCCTTGCATATTAGCGTAAAAAACCTTTACAACACCCCGTTTTATTTCATCCAAAGATGTTACTTCTAATTCACACCAGGTGTACAATGGCAACTTGAATCTAATATCAGAGATTAGATTATTTCTGAAAACAGATTTGAAAAGCGTCTGCTCTTCCAGGCCTGGTTCCTTTATGTCACCTGCATACGCCTTGAAAATTCTGTCAAAGAAATGCAATGGATGTTCATCTTTTCTCTGCAAGACATCTCGTGCAGCTAAGTAGTCACCACACAATGAGAAAGATTTTTTCTCTGTGCGAGGTGCAGGGGGAGCAGGTCCTCGGCTTCGGGGTTCCTCTTGGGATCCTTTGATGTATGAGTCTTCTAGAGGCACATACTGTATGAACCTTGGACGCGCACCTTCTTGAACTTCCATCTTTGTTTTGATTGTTTGTGAAAATCAATAAGACAGTTCGTATTTTAATGTGTGCAGATACATCTTCACTTTTAATGTAGCACTGAGTCAATCAAACTAACCAGCTGTGTGGTTTAAGTGTTTCACCGTGTAATAAGTATTTCTATTCATAGGTACCTTCTTTCAGGGTTTACCCTTAAATGAATTGTAAAAGTTAAATGCCCTTGCAGTGTTAACTTTATATATAACTTATTTTTTAACAACAGTTACTAACTAACACAAACATGATTTTCGTTTTACTTACTCAAACACTTTTTAAAAGATTTGAAATAAATGCAATATTCACACTAAAATGTTCCCAGGAAGCTGCTCCATCATGCCTTAAAAAGATGTATTGCAGTTTGGCTAAACTGTTTTTGCTGTATTTTGACAGTTATCAGGAGTGAAAATAGGATTTCTTGTTTGTTATTTTAAATATTTTTTTATTTAAAATAAACTGGAGTTTTTGTATGCTCAACATAACATTATAGATGTTATTCCAAATAAAAATCAGTGATTTTTATTAATTTGTTGTCATTTGACATCCTCAAATTTGTTCTGCTATCTTTGTTTTGATTTTTGTGAAAATCAAGTCAGCAGATGCTTTTTGTTTGTTATTTTAAACTTTTTCTTTAAAATATACTGGAGTCATTAATTTTACACAGAAAAACGTTAAAAATGCCATTTTTAACTAAAAGTGTACAGATGTACACACCAATTCTGTTTAAAATTCAGAGATGTGAAGAGCATAATGTGGAATTGCTCTGATCTCCATCACTTTTTTATTTTATTTTTTTTATTTAATTTGAAAATCAAATAAAAATTCCCTTTTGAGTGTTATTTTAAATCTCTTCAGTATTTAAAATGAGCATGAATCGTTCGTCTGTACCTCTGTTATTCTAAAATTTGTATTTAGAATAAACAGGAGTTTTTTGTTTGTGTACAGAACAATTTTTTAAAAGCTGGTAATTCACCATAAAAATGCTGACTTTTTATGATGTTTTTGAGAAAGCTCATCTGTCAACGTCTTTTAACCAACAGGGGGCAGCTTGGAGTCTTAAATTTATCACCTGGAGACTGAATTTGTTTATTCAGTATTTAAACTAAAAACAACCGTTTCAGAGTTAGTTTCTAGTGTATCAGTGATAAACGCTCGAACCACGTTCTTGTCAGAGACAAATCTATGTTATTAGACTGGTTTAGATGGCTTGAAATGAGTTTTTAAACTCTCAGTGAAATCTCCATTTGAGTGTGAACTGCTTGTTGCCCAAAGTGCACCTGGAAATGACGACAAAATGGGCGGGTCGACGCAGCGCGTCACCAGCACTGCTGTGCTGAGCGAGGCGGAGCTCGCTACACAGATACGTGACGTCAACCAATCAAACACAGCGTTTGTAGTTCATTCCACGCATTCATGGTAAATGTAGTTTTCTAACCTTCGATCAATGAAGTACCGGAAGTGACGACAAAGTGGGTTGGTCGCAACGGCGTGCGTTTCCACTACAGCGAATCAGCGCTCGCTACGAGTGATTGACAGCTCACAGCTCTCGTTTCATCCAATCACAGCTCATAAACAAACGTGTACTTGGACACGTAGCCCTAACGTTAGCTCGCACAGCAGACCACAACTTTATAGACTCTTAAAACAACTCAAACGCTTCAATTTAACTCCCCAAAACTCTGAAATGTGGCAATCACATTTAAAACAGGCACAACTTAGTTACGCTCAGTAACACAGCACTGCAGCTGTTGAACAAACACGGACTCTCTCGGAGCGCGTCAAGGTCGGTTCCGGTCCACTTTTTTCATGGAGCAGAAACTCGGGTCTGAACAGAACCACTATCCGACTACGTTCTAACAGTAATATGCTTCTATGACCTGCTCTAACATGTAAAATACCACAACAGCAATCTTGTAGATGTTAAATTATAGCTTTCAGGCTTTTGACTCGGCGGTCAAACAAAGCTTTGTACAGGAGTCTGTGCGTGAACTGGGTCGAAACGGAACCAGAACCCCCCCACAGACCACGGCTGACAAAACTTCACCTGAATGCTTCCAACAGCGTCTAACAGAGTTGAAACAATAATAATCTCACAGCTTCAAATGATAAAAACATGCAGAATCTGCCTGCTTTGAACACTTCCAGCCAAAATCATTATCCTCAGAGTTTAAAACTTGGATCCACTTATGCAAACATGACGTTACAGTTCATGAGAAACCACAGAAATCAATAAACTTTCAGAACCACGTACGAGGCCACCAGATGTAAGAATTATGAGGAGGTCAATATTAATACTGACCTCTTTACCTTAATTAATTTACTTATTCAGATTGAATAGTAAATGTTCACGGATTCTGTTCTTTTTCAGTTTACCCAATATTTCTGTGATCTTTATGATGGATAAATAAACAGAGCCATTAAGTGACAATGGACATTAACTTAGTTTGGTATGCCAGGCGACACTACCATTTATTTAAAATAAATCAACTAAATTAACACCATTACACTTGATTGACATGATTTCACTTTCTTTCAATTCAAATACGTCAGCACACTTAAATTTAACACAACAGACATAAATACTAGATGTTAAACATATTTAGTCTGTGGGCTCTTTAACTTAAAAATAGTTTCCAGCTTAGATTGAGAGGGGAAAGAAATAGGAGGAAAGATTTAAGAAGAATTGGGAGGTTAAGAGAGGAAATTTATCTTGCATTTATGAAACCAGATGACACTCTTCCGTACGCGTCCAGCTAAGATATCATCACACCTCCAGCAAGCAAACAGCTGCTCCTTTACCTTAAGACGTCCGCCTTGGTTCTGGTAAAGAGCTGTGGTCAACTTTAGACTGACGAGTCGTCGGTCCCGCAAGTCCAAGCTGGACTCCACGCGTGTTTACCTTGTCGGTGTCGGTGATACTCGCTTTCATCGGCAAAAGTCGTGGCAGTCGTGGTTTCTTGGCTCAAGATAATTTATTCCAGGAAGGAATAACAAACGCTCGTTCGAGGTGGACTCATAACAGCCTGTTATCAGTCCTTAGCTGAAGACGCAGGTCGTTAGCTCTTGACCAAAACGTACTCAGCTCCTTGGGAAAGTTCACATCTCTCTGCCAGTTCCCAGCAACTCTCTGAAGCGTTTCCGCACAAGCTTAGAACTTAAAAAGCAGGAACACAGAGAGGAGTTCACTTGCCTTATCAGGCCCAAGGTTACAAGCAGCAGCAGAGAGAAATGTTTAGGAAAAAGATAGATAAAGCTGGAGCCCTGCTCATGAGACTGTCTCTGAGTTTCTAAACAAAACCGTCCGGTCTCTGTGACCCGAAGGCTTCACCTTTAAACACAGCAGTGAACACAGTTTAACTCTTACAGAATGACACAGCTTAAAAGCACACATCATGAAAATGACAAAAGTTATTCTTTTGATCACATTAGAATAAAATCAAAGATAGAAATAGTCTCTTTTGGTGACTATATTTATCAGATTATAGCTAAATGAATGATTTTGTAGTAAATGTCTTGCTTTACTGAGAGGTCAGTAAAGGTCATCACTGGACAGTTCAAAAACCTTAATTTGACCCTGGGTAGGTCCATTACACTGATATAAGATCAAAAGACTGTGAAGATATGGACATGATGGTTATAAAAGAAATCATAAGTTATGTTATCGAGCCATTCACATATATTTGTAATTTGTCATTTTCATCTGGAATATTTCCGAACAGAATGAAAATAGCCAAGGTGGTTCCTCTTTTTAAGAATGGTGACAGGTGTCTATATAACAACTACAGACCTATTTCATTGCTGCCACAATTCTCAAACATTTTAGAAAACTTATTTGTATTTAGATTTGACCTTTTTCTAGATAAACATAACATTTTAAGTAACAGTCAATATGGGTTCAGATCAAATAAATCAACTTCCATAGTTCTTATGGAGTTGACGGAATATGTAACTGCAGCAGTGGATCAAAAACTATATTGTGTTAGTGTGTTTGTTGATCTAAAAAAGGCGTTTGATACAATTGACCATACTATTCTACTTGGAAAATTGGATAAATATGGTATCAGAGGACCTGCTTTGCAGTGGATACGTAGCTATTTGCATGACAGAAAACAATTTGTACAAATAGATTATTTAAGATCTGGACTCTGTAGTGTTTCATGTGGAGTGCCACAGGGCTCTGTATTGGGACCGAAGTTGTTTATTTTATGTATCAATGATCTGATGGATGTGTCTGGTATTCTCAATTGTGTCCTTTTTGCTGATGACACCACTTTTTTTAATTCGAGTTATGACTTGGAAAAATTGTTAGAGTTAATTAATAAGGAGTTTGTCAAGATACAAACTTGGTTTGATTTAAATAAGCTATCATTGAACACAGATAAAACAAACTACCGTATTTTCCGGATTATTGGTCGCACCGGAATATAGGTCGCAGTGTCCAATTATTGCCAAAAAATTGGAAAAATCCATAAATTGGTCGCACCGGAATATAGGTCGCACCTACGTCACCGCCGACGTAACGCGTCATCCACCGCTGACGCGCCGCGTGACCGCTGAGACAACCCGACAATATGGACCGAGTGTTTAGCTATGCTGCTAATGTCTGCCAGAAGCTAACAGAAGCTAAACACGAGACGAGTCCGTCTCTGAAAACACGAATAAAAAATCTCATCTCATCTCAAATGTTTTCTCCAGGACATAGTTAAGTACATTGGACCCTTATAATTACTCTGTAAGCAGAAATAAATATGCACGAGTGTTTAGCTCTGCTGCTAATGTCTGCCAGAAGCTAACAGAAGCTAAACACGAGACGAGTCCGTCTCTGAAAACACGAATAAAAAATCGAATCTCATCTCAAATGTTTTCTCCAGGACATAGTTAAGTACATTGGACCCTTATAATTACTCTGTAAGCATAAATAAATATACACGAGTGTTTAGCTCTGCTGCTAATGTCTGCCAGAAGCTAAACACGAGACGAGTCCGTCTCTGAAAACACAAATAAAAAATCGAATCTCATCTCAAATGTTTTCTCCAGGACATAGTTAAGTACATTGGAGCCTTATAATTACTCTGTAAGCAGAAATAAATATACACCGAGTGGTTTTGAAGCTATTTATGACGTTAACAGAAGTAACACCGATAAAAAACTAATCAGCCAACACCAGACCAGTCCGCCTCTGACACTAATATAAAATCGAATTTTATGTCAAATGTTTGCTATAGACCATCGTTACGTACATTCATGTCTTATAATTTAAACTCTGTAAGCATAAAAAATATACACCGAGTGGTTTTGAAGCTATTTATGACGTTAACAGAAGTAACACCGATAAAAAACTAATCAGCCAACACGAGAACAGTCCGCTTCTGACACTAATATAAAATCGAATTTTATGTCAAATGTTTGCTATAGACCATCGTTACGTACATTCATGTCTTATAATTTAAACTCTGTAAGCATAAAAAATATACACCGAGTGGTTTTGAAGCTATTTCTAACATACCGGTAAACAGAACGACAGCCACGAGCTAACAAAAAGCTAAGCTAAAAGATCGTTTTTTTTTCTCAAACATCTAATAAAGCTACCGGTACTCACTTGTAAACGTCCACACTGTGATTCCATTCTGTAAGTTTCAGAAAAATCCGCTGAGTGGTTCTTGACTTATCTTGCAAAATAAACCAGCTAAGAAACACAGCTAACAGCTACATCCAGGCCAGCAGGCACACAGTCAGTCCGAGCACAGGAGCTGTTTTTGGGAGACATGAGCTGGAAACCATACGGTCTTCTTCTTCTTGGGTCGGTGTACTCCTCTGGAAGTGTAATGCACAGCGCCACAGCGCCACAGCGCCCCTAGTGGCCAAAAGTGGTACTGCACAATTTTTCTGGCAAAGTGAAAAAGGCTGATATCTGAGTCAAAAATTGGTCTAAAAATATGGAAAAAAATCCATAAATAGGTCGCATCGGATTATAGGTCGCAAGCCTTGAAAAAAACATAAAAAGTTGCGACCTATAATCCGAAAAATACGGTATATGATTTTTAGTAATGAAAAGATATCTTCTGCTGTTCCTTTCATAATGGTGTTGAAATATGTAGTGAATGAAACAAAGTTTTTGGGAATAATTATTGATGATGAACTGTTTTGGAAGCAGCACAAAAAATCTGTTAAAACAAAAATATCTAAATCCACGGCTGTATTATACAGAGTGAAAGACTTATTGAACGATAAAGCCTTGTATTTGCTGTGTAATGCAATAATTGTACCACATTTGAATTACTGTGTTGATGTTTGGGGAACAGCGTGCAGAACTATAACAAAGCCTATTATTATCTTACAGAAAAGAGCTATAAGAATCATAACAAGAGTGCATTACTGTCATCCATCTAATATATTGTTTTCTAAAATGAAACTATTGAAGTTCTATGATCTGGTGGAATATAATAAAGGGAGTCCTCAAGTTACGTACGAGTTACGTTTCTACGCACTGTTCGCATTCCGATTTTGACGTAAGTCGGAAATCGGTACACGTGGCGTTCGTAAGTCCGGATTTTTTGATGTAAGTCGGAACTCAGATCACGTGGCGTTCGTAAGTCCGGATTTTTTGACGTAAGTCGGAACTCAGAACACGTGGCGTTCGTAAGTCCGGATTTTTTGATGTAAGTCGGAACACGTGGCGTTCGTACGCTGCGCCGCACACCCGTTTATCAACATGAGACTGAACAAGCGTACATCTTCTTCTTCTTTCGGCTTTTCCCTTTTCAGGGGTCGCCACAGCGAGTCATCCTCCTCCACCTCACTCTGTCCTCTGCATCCTCTGTCCTCACTCCAACTACCTTCATGTCCTCTCTAACTGCATCCATATATCTCCTCTTTGGCCTTCCTCTGTGTCTTTTTCCTGGCATCTGCATTTCTAACATCCTTCTACCAATATACCCACTGTCCCTCCTCTGGACATGTCCAAACCATCTCAGTCTGGCCTCCCTAACTTTATCTCCCAGTTGTTCAACATGTGCTGTACCTCTGATGATCTCATTCCTGATCTTATCCATCCTTGTCACTCCTAAGGAGAACCTCAGCATCTTCATTTCTGCCACTTCCAGTTCTTTCTCCTGTCTTTTTGTCAATGACACTGTCTCCAGACCATACAACATAGCTGGTCTCACCACTGTCTTGTAAACTTTTCCTTTGACCTTTGCTGACACCTTTTTGTCACAAATCACTCCTGAAACTTTTCTCTGAACATGACAAATACTGAACAAGCGTACATACTGGTCCATAAACATGCACAGAACTTTATTTACAAACGGTTAGCTAACCCATTACACCACACATTCATCTATAAACACAGCACGTACTAGCGTTCGGAGCGCGTTCGTAAGTCCGGATTGTCGTAAGTCAAGGACTCCCTGTATTCTTTTACTAATGTATGAAGCACAGAATCAAACACTACCTCCGAATATTCAAAAACATTTTGTAAAGAGGGAAAGCAGTTATAACTATAAGGGAACTGACATTTTTGTTAAACCACGTTATAGAACAAGTTTTAGGAGTAGGTCTACATTAATACAGTGCATACGGTAGGTATGTGGAATGGTTTGGATAATAATGTCAAAAAGGCTAAGTCTGTGTTTATATTTAAGAAATTGATTAAGAGTGAACTTTTGAAAAAATATATAGAAACGGTGAAAATTATAAGTACCATATATTTGTGAATTGTAATAAGTTACATAATTGGTTCATGGATAATTATTGTTTAAAATTCTCTGATGCATGCTCAATAATCCAGGTAGAAAAATCTAAAAAAGCTAAGTCTGGTCCTCTGGACATTCAAAAAATAAAACAAAGCAAAAAAAAATGTAGAAACGTTTCGTCTTTCATCCGAAAGACTTCCTCAGTCTGAGAAGCTGTATTCAGCTCAGTCTTATAAATAGCACCCTCTCACAGTGGATCAACCAGTTGGCTGATGACAGCCGAAACCAGCTTCTCACATGATCAAGGAGGACCATCACGTCCACATCTGAGCTGAATGCAGCAACTCAGACTGAGGAAGTCTTTCGGACGAAAGATGAAACGTTTCTACATTTTTTTTGCTTTGTTTCGTTTTATTTTTTGAATGTCCAGAGGACCAGACTTAGCTTTTTTAGATTGTTTAAAATTGATTGTTTGAATTGATTTTGTTTAAAAAGGGGCAGATATAAGATTTTTTTCTTCTGCTTCCTTTCATTTTAAATTTGTTTTTTTTTCTTCTTCTTAAAATGATTTTGTAAATATATTTTTTGTGTTTTAAATTTGAAATGAACAAATAAATAAATTTAAAAAATGTGAGAACAGAGTTGCCTGTTACGTTAATTCACGGATTCTCTTCTTTTTGGATTAAACAATAAACTTGTGTGACCATTAAGTGATGAAAGAGTAATAATAATAATAATAATAATGAATTCAATTTATACTGCACTTTTCATTAATAAAAATCTCAAAGTGCTACAACAAATAAAACAAGTGATAAAATCAAGTAAAATCAATAATAATATCAACTAAGATTAAAGACAGAATCATGTGGAGGCAGAATAGGCCTACTTAAAAAATAAATAAATAAATACAAGTGATAAAATCAAGTAAAATCAATAATAATATCAACCAAGATCAAAGATAAAATCATGTGGAGGCAGAGTGCTATGAGACGTTTAAAATTGACCCATCAGGAAATGCGGCCATTTATT
>JBBPBX010056115.1:7759-22874 GCA_038048925.1 Garcialebias charrua
ATATATACATATATATATACATATATATACATATATATATATATATATATATATATATATATATATATATATATATATATATATATATATATATATATACAGGTAGTCCCCGACTTACGAGCGCTCTGACCTACGAGCGTCCGGACTTACGAGCTGGCGAAAGAGAAGTAAATTTGTAAAAAATACAGCACTTTTTTGTGTTTTTAGATGAAAGTGTGTTAGCTAACCGTTTGGAAACACGTTTCCGACCATGTTTATGAACTAATATGAACGTTTTTGATGAAAAACGAGTGTTCGTAGTAGCGCTAGCATAAATGTTCCAACTTACGAGCGAAAATCCGGACTTACGAGAACACGTGCTTCGTGTTCCAACTTACGAATTTTCGTGTTACGAGCAACTCGCAGGAACGGAACTCGCTCGTAAGTCGGGGACTACCTGTATATATTTCAACTATGTTCATTTTTGCAAAATAAATTATAAATATATTAAAATTTCATTACAAGTTAAGGTAACTTTGTCGCTGTGACACGCCCCTATAAATCCGAGAATTTCCGCAAACGTCACTGTGACGCCAAGGTTGCCCTTTGTCACCGATTCTGTTTATAACTTTTATGGACAGAATTTCTAGGCGCAGCCAAGGTGTTGAGAGGATCCGTTTTGGTGGCCTTAGAATCGCTTCTCTGTTTTTTGCAGATGATGTGGTCCTATTGGCTTCATCAGCTCGTGATCTACAGCTTTCGCTGGAGCGGTTTGCAGCTGAATGTGATGCGGCCGGGATGAGGATCAGTTCCTCCAAATCCGAGGCCATGGTCTTGAGCCGGAAAAGGGTAGCATGCCCTCTCCGGGTCGGGGAGGAGGTCCTGCCCCAAGTGGAGGAGTTTAAGTATCTCGGGATCTTGTTCACGAATGAGGGAAAACTGGAGCGTGAGATCGATAGGCGGATAGGTGCAGCGTCCGCAGTGAAGCGGGCGCTGTACCGGTCTGTCGTGGTGAAGAGAGAGCTGAGTCAAAAGGCAAAGCTCTCAATTTACCGATCGATCTACGTTCCCACCCTCATCTATGGTCATGAGCTTTGGGTTATGACCGAAAGAACAAGATCTCGGATACAAGCGGCTGAAATGAGTTTTCTCCGCAGGGTGGCTGGACTCTCCCTTAGAGATAGGGTGAGAAGCTCAGTCATCCGGGAGGGACTCGGAGTAGAGCCGCTGCTTCTCCACATCGAGAGGAGCCAGTTGAGGTGGCTCGGGCATCTGGTTAGGATGCCTCCTGGACGCCTCCCTGGTGAGGTGTTCCGGGCATGTCCCACCGGGAGGAGACCCAGAGGAAGACCCAGGACACGCTGGAGGGACTATGTTTCTCGGCTGGCCTGGGAACGCCTTGGGATTCCCCCAGAGGAGCTGCTCCAAGTGGCTGGGGAGAGGGAAGTCTGGGCCTCCCTACTTAGGCTGCTACCCCCGCGACCCGACCTCGGATAAGCGGAAGAAAATGGATGGATGGATGGATGGTCACTGTGACGTACGGAGATGAGACGCTGCTCGTGCGCACCTTGTAAACAACAATGGCGACCGATACAGAACCGGACGAATTTAGCAAACTGAGTGAAGAATAGAGCGATTTTTATTCAGTTTGGGAAGCCAAAGTTATTTCAGGGGGTTAAACAATAAACAGCAGGTTCTAATTTATGTCTGCAGCTGTATTTAATGAAGCATTACCAACGAGGAAGCAGGGGGGAACCCGCTATTTGTGAGGACAGAGGAGGACGTGATAGAACCTGTTCACGTTGTCCACAGAGCACTGATTGGTACTGCTTTAATTAATCTATCTATCTAATAATTATTCAACATTACTTATAGTTTAAAAAGGATGAGTCCCTTTGAAGCATCTGTTTTATTTTTTATGTTTATTCTAACGTTATGTGCATGTTTTACTGCACTGAATCATTACATCAAAAACAAAATTTCACTCAAATTCTGTCTAAATAACATCACTACATTTTCATAGCTGGATCATCATGGTGTGCAGTACTTGGTTTCAGCTGTAAAAATAAAAATAAAACAATATTTGATATTCACCCTATTATAAGTTTAATCATATAAATATTTGCTAACTTAAGCTTGTTCTACCTTTTCAGCCACTTTTTTTTTGTTGTTGCATATTTACCCCAAAATTACACCACACGCGTTGCGGCTCCGCCCCGCTCCGGTCCGACCTCCGCAGCAAATACGCACCCATTATAATAAATGACAGAATTTACACTGGCTCCGCACGGCGGCGGTGAGCAGCGGAGAGCGGACGGCAGTCCGTCAAAATTAGAAATTTTTCTATTTCTGCCGGACGCCGGAGCTGTGCCGCAGTCAACTTTTGAAGATTACGTCGCACCAACAGGAAAAGGAACGAGCACAACTTCCGTATTTACAAAATAAAATCACCACGGGCGGACTAATCCTAGCTCTATACGGATTTATTTGTACAAAAATGCTGTCAAACTATCATTTATGACTATTCTATGACTAAACTATTATATTTATGACTATGACTACGCCTACAAACGCAATACAAGAAATAAATAAATAAAAAAGTATTTTATTCTGAAATGTAAACATCACTTCCTGTTGCTCAAACCATGTAGCTCATTTACGAGAGAAGATCAAGGCAGCAGTCTCTCTACAGTTGTTCTCCTTCTTCCACCGAATGAATTGTTTTGTTCTGACTTACTTATTTATCACTTGATTTATCGCGCGATCTCGCACGTGTCTCGGAGCGGCGCATCCAGGCGGACCTGAGCGGAGCGGAGGCAGTGGGCTTTGGACTCGCTCAGCTGCGACCTGCGGACCGGAGCGGGGCGGAGCCGCGTGTGGTGTAATTTTGGGGTTAGATAATGTTATCAAGTTTTTTGTGGCAATTTCTGCTACTTTGAGCAACCATCCTGCTTATATCCTACATCCTGCTTATATCCTACATCCTGCTTATATCCTACATCCTGCTTATATCCTACATCCTGCTTATATCCTACATCCTGCTTATATCCTACATCCTGCTTATATCCTACATCCTGCTTATATCCTACATCCTGCTTATATCCTACATCCTGCTCAGCTGATGTGCTTGTCTGTGAAGTTTTGACCTTCTGTGTGCTTTGTGGTTCCTGCAGGGACGTGTCCTTGGTCGCGGTGCTGATGACTATATGACCAGTCTGAAGAGTGGACGCTCGCAGCCAGAGCACGCTGGGAGTGTTTAGAGATGGGAAAAACGTTGCAGCTGAGGAGGTGACATGATCACATAACATCCATCATGTGTACATCCATCTTTCATTATCACCCACCCATGCATCCATCCATCCACCCATGTATGCTCCATCCATCATCCATCCACCCACCATCATCCACCCATGCATGCTCCATCCATCATCCATCCACCATCTATTCACCATTTAATTTCTTTTATTTAGTAATGATAAAAAGTTTACTCATTTTATAAAATGCAATGACACCAAACCCACTCTGTTTTTGACATTGTTTTGTTTTTTTCTATTTTAAATTTATTAATAAAAACATAAATTCAGAAATATATGACTCTGTCCAAAATCAACTAAAACATGTTTATTTTTCCAGGTGTATCTGTACAAATTGCCAATGACCAGAGGTGACTGAAGAAATTCGTCGAAAGGTGAAGATTTCAGATGCGGTACCCAGTGGTATACAGCTTTCAGACATGCTGTCTGGATGTTGTTCTAAGAATAGCAAACAACAATTAAAAAAACTTATGATTGTATTATGACGTGATGTTGTCTTTAGTAGTAAAAGTAGTTTGTGATAATAAATTTTCTAATACATTTGATTTCATTTCATTATTTAAACAAAAAAATTTAAGCAAAAAAAAAAAAGTCCAAGTTCTACCCTGCCCTTGGAACCAAAATTACCATAGCTTGTAATGAAATTTTAATATATTTATAATTTATTTTGCAAAAACGAACATAGTTGAATGATAAAATATATACAGTATATGTAGTGCAAAATGATGCATAGTTACAACATGATGTCAGTGCAGCTTTAAGATCCACAGATGACAGCAGAGACAGACACATCATCAATTCTTCCAAGTCGATGAGATATCCAGCTGTGTGCCGCCAACAGGGCAAATGGCTCGCCTACAGCCTGTCTTCTTGTTGAAGAAATGTTATGTTATCAGTTGTGTTGAGGGACCAACTGACCAAATCCAAATCCATAGTTATGATTCAGAAGATTTTGTAGAAGAGAGGCTCTCAGACAGTTTCACTGACAAGACAAAGCAAAAGCAAAGCGGAAACCGAGAAGACGTCCGCCCTTGAGAAGAGCAAGTGTTGAATGATATATATCTCAATATTTTTTCTTTCCATAAAGTAATAAAAATATATTTGAGTCAAAATTTTGTCCCAAATTTATTCACACAGGAATATTTATTAACAGCTGCAACTGTACAAAATAAATGCCTAGAAAATAAACTATTTACTAGTAAATAGTTTATTTTTTAGACATCTATTTACATATATTAAATAATAATAATAATAATAATAATAATAATAATAATAATAATAATAATAATAATAATAATAATAATAATAATAATAATGAATTCAATTTATAACGCACTTTTCATTAGTGAAAATCTCAAAGTGCTACACACATTGAATGCTACACACATTCATACACCGGTAGCGGCAGACTACCATGCAAGGTGCTTTCCAGTCCTACCGGGAGCAACTCGGGGTTAAGTGTCTTGCCCAAGGACACAACGACACATGGTGTGGGGAACCGGGATTCGAACCGCCAACCTTCCGATCGGGGTACGACTGCCATTACCACTACGCCACGGCCGCCCCGTAATAATAATAATCCTCTTCAGCTGGAGGCAGCTGTGGCTGAGAGGCTAGAGCAGTCGTCCTCCAATGGGAGAGCTGGAGGTTAGATTCCACCAGCAGTCAAATGCTGAAGTGTTCCTGAGCAAGACACTGAAACCTCATTGTCTCTGATGTGTGTCTCATCAGTGTTTAAATGTGATAAAGCTCTGATTATTCTTTGTAGGGATGTAGTAAAGTGCTGTTTGAATGGGTAAATGAGGCACAGTTTGTGTTGTAAAGCACTTTGAATGTCTTGATAAGATAGAAAGGTGCTTTATAAGTCATACCTGCAAACTCAGAAGGGATGAAAAGGGTGACTAACGTTGCGCCAACCCCCCCCGCGCGCAAAATATATATATATATTTTTTAACATGCTTCAAGTAAAAGTCATTTACTAACCTAATTTAATGAGGACATACATAAATAGGAAAGATTGTGGCAACCAAAAAATTTACAAACAACAGCAGTAGCAAGTCAAATACAGCAGAACATTTTGCTAACAGTAAAAACTCATTTCTTAAATGTTTTGCCAGAAATTTTTGAATAAAGTAGATGCCATTTCCTGCATTCTGGTGTATTTTAACAAGTTGTTAAACATCTATGTTTACCTACATGTAAACACTTCATTCAATAACTATTTTAGAGACAGCTAACAAAATAAAGTCAGGTCCTGTTGACAGATTAAAAAATTGTTGAAATTATTATTGATCATGCATCAGGATATTTTAGAGACACCTCATTCAACTAGTTCATAAAGACATCATCCTGTTTTTAAACTCACTCCTGTGGCTAAGATAATGAAATTAATGTGACAATTTATCACAGTGACTTTAGGGGTGCAATTGACTTTTAATTTGTTAATTTTTATTTAGTTTTATTGGTAACACAACATGCCATTTTACTAAACAATGGTGACACTCAACAGCATATTTAAAAATAAGAATATTAACTTTACCCAATGAACAGGTGACATTTTAATAACCACTAACAGTGAATTTAGGAGGGGCTTTTTACAGTTTTCTGATTTATGATAGAATCATAACAGCATCAGTTATGTGTTACCTGGGCTCTTTCAGAGTCAGAGAGTCTTTATTGTCATTTGCACCGCATGTGGTACATGTGATGAAAATGAGATTATGTACACGGGGTCCCAGTTACATCCAACAACAAATGCAAGAGAAAAACAGTAATAACATCTAGGATTAACTAAGAAAAACATCAACTTCAACTTCTCTACAGCATAAGAAAAAACTTGCTCTTTAACAACTTTTGACTTTAGGAAAAAATACATTTATTAACATATCCCAATATAATTAGGACATACACAAAAAAGATGGCTAATCAAAAAAATCAAAAAAGGCGTTCAATACAGAGCAGCTTCAGCTACCAGAGACACTGATATTATGTTTTCTCACTTTGAAATAGAGACTTGCTGCTGCTGTTCCTCCACACCGTGGTGAAGTTAGTTTACAACTCGGTCATGTTTACATTTCATCATATGTATGTATGTGATAACAGCGTGACTAAAGGCCGAGATACACTTGAGCGTCCTCACGATACGCCTATACGCAGCGTACGTACGTCAAGGCAAAAGCGTAGCCCCGCGTAGCCCCTCAGGGCACATACGTGCAAAGCTTTTTTTTTTTTACGTCCGCGATACGCGGTGTCTGACCATAAACTTCCCGGCGCCGGACTGTTTTGTATGCAACACAAATGAAATAAATTCTCCTTCTTTATCGCTGATCGGGCCTTTTCTTTTGTTTTTTTGCCTAAAGTCAAGTAACTGCTTCTTCCTCCGTTCACTCGATGATTGAAATGAATGAATTCAGGTCCTACCTGGGTGCGCAATGTTTTAAATATTCCCTGGTGGGCTGTGTGCTGCAGGAAAAGCGCTCCCTGTTATTATTTTTATTTCTGAGAGAACTTTTTATAACATATATAGTAGAAACACCGTATCAGAACACCGCCGCGGTCTTCAGCGAGCTACATGAGCTGACTGAAAGCTGTCAATCATTTCAGTAGGCGTGTCAGCAAGTGACCAATCAGCGAGCTCAGTTGAGTCCCCTCCGTGCGCAGCTGCTCATATTACAACAAGGAGAACGCGAGCGTTTGAAAGCTGATAGTTTATGAAGTATAGCAGCAAAACACATGCGCACAAAATGCGCGCGTAGAGTGGCGTACCTGAGGACGCTCAGGTGTATCTCGGCCTTAACAACGAACGCTGTAATGTAGCATGGTTTTCCCGTGTCGTCACTTTTCAAAGCTGCATGTTGCGCAGTTTTTTTTAATCTTTGTAAAGCGTCAAGAGCTCCCACATTTTGGAGGAGTTTGGTTGAACAGTTTTCGCTGCGTCGTTCATTTGTAAAATTTACTTAATTTCCTTTGAAAACACTGCCTCCACTCTGCGTCTGCCTCCCCTCTCCCCCCATTCAACTCGCAATGCAGAGTTTTTTTTTTTTACTTTTCAGTTCAAAGATTTCGCTGTCGTCTCCTCCCACTATCGTCTCCTCCCACTATCGTCTGTCTTGAGGTTGTGATTGGCCAAATGACACGCTCCAACAAAGATGTTTTATTGTCGACAGATGCCTTGTTGTTTCTTGAAATCCAGTCAGTGGGAAATTATGCCATCTAATCTGTTATCGCCCAGCCCTACTCACGGGCTTCATCCAGAGGCTGCACAGCTGCAGAGAGGAAAGCTCTGCAGAGAGTGGTGAAGGCTGCACAGAAGATGTTGGAGTCAGTCTCCCCACCATCACAGACATTTACACCTCCAGATGCAGGAAGAGAGCCACCTGCATCATGAAAGACCTCACTCACCCAGCACACTCACTCTTTGCCCCACTCCCCTCAGGACGGAGGTTGAGGAGCATCAAATGTAGAACCACTAGACTGAGGAACAGCTTCTACCCTGAGGCTGTTAGACTCATGAATAAATAAATAATAGAATAAACACTGCAAAATATCACATCATGCTGATGCTGATCTGTTTTCTTGTTGCTGTGTTCATCTGTGACCATCTGCTCATACAGACTCATGTTCGTGCTGCTGTTTATAATGATGTTTTTCCACTACATTAGGGCTTAGTGTATTACTAGTTGATGTTTTTCTTAGTTAATTCTAGATGTTATTACTGTTTTTCTCTTGCATTTGTTGTTGGATGTAACTGGGACCCCGTGTACATAATCTCGTTTTCATCACATGTACCACATGCGGTGCAAATGACAATAAAGACTCTCTGATCTCTGATAACAGCGTGACTAACAACGAACGCTGTAATTTAACATGCATTACTAGGGTAGAGAGGTTTTAATGTTTTCAACGTCATTTTTGGGCTAAATCTGCTCATATTTTTCTTTTTTTTTCCACCACAAAGCGGAGTGAGCTGACAGAACACCCCCAACCTTCCCTGAACAGCGTCGTTACGTCATCACGTTGACTGCAGTGTTAAAGCAGGTATCAGAATACTGTATAAGTGACGTGCATTTGGTGAAAACTTGAGAATTTTGTAACTTTTTCATATTTTTACATGTATTCAGCTAGTCCAAGAGGTGTACAACTTTAATCAGAGTCTGATAATCTTTGTCATTTGCACCGCATGTGGTACATGTGATGAAACGAGATTATGTACACGGGGTCCCAGTTACATCCAACAACAAATGCAAGAGAAAAACAGTAATAACATCTAGAATTAACTAAGAAAAACATCAACTAGAAATACACTAAGCCCTAATGTAATAGAAAAACATCATTATAAACAGCAGCACGAACATGAGTCTGTATGAGCAGATGGTCACAGATGAACACAGCAACAAGAAAACAGATCAGCATCAGCATGATGTGATATTTTGCAGTGTTTATTCTTATTATTTATTTATTCATGAGTCTAACAGCCTCAGGGTAGAAGCTGTTCCTCAGTCTAGTGGTTCTACATTTGATGCTCCTCAACCTCCGTCCTGAGGGGAGTGGGGCAAAGAGTGAGTGTGCTGGGTGAGTGAGGTCTTTCATGATGCAGGTGGCTCTTTTCCTGCATCTGGAGGTGTAAATGTCTGTGATGGTGGGGAGACTGACTCCAACAGACTTCTGTGCAGCCTTCACCACTCTCTGCAGAGCTTTTCTTTCTGCAGCTGTGCAGCCTCCATGCCACACGTTGATGCTGGAGCACAGGATGCTCTCCACTGCACACCTGTAGAAGCATCTCCTTTGTCTTCTTCACATTGATGTGAAGGTTACAGTATTCTCTTTGCACCAGCTCTCCAGATGTTCCACCTCCTGTCTGTAGCTGGACTCATCATTGTTTGTGATGCATCCCACCACCGCTGCATCATCTGCAAACTTAACAATATGACAGCCTGGATGGGTCAGTGCACAATCATATGTGAGCAGAGTGAACAGGAGAGGGCTCAACACACATCCTTGAGGAGAGCCAGTGCTGAGGGTTATGGTGGAGGAGGAGAAGTTGTAGATCCTCACTGATTGCGGTCTTTTTGTTAAGAAGTCTAGGACCCAGTTACAAATTGAGGGGCTTAGTCCAAGTGTGGATAGTTTGTCCATCAACTACCTTCATGTCCTCTCTAACTGCATCCATATATCTCCTCTTTGGCCTCCCTCTTGTTTTTTCCTGGCAGTTGCATTTCTAACATCTTTCTACCAATATACCCACTGTCCCTCCTCTGGACATGTCCAAACCATCTCAGTCTGGCCTCCCTAACTTTTTATCTCCCAGTTGTTCAACATGTGTTGTACCTCTGATCAGGCCCGGCCCGACGCATAAGCAGACTAAGCGGCTGCTTGGGGCCCCCTAAGTGGAATTGATTTTTTGTTGTTGTTGTTGTTGTTGTTGTAAAGATTGATTTCTATATGATTCTATTACACACAATTTCATTATAAAGTTGTGATTTTTTTTCTTTTAAACAACAATTTATATGTAACTGGGTGGTTTATTAGTTTTAAAATAGTGTTTAAGTAGAAGTGTTTGTAAATTCCCACGTTGGGCCCATGAACGCACCCCTGCGCCAGACGCGTTTCCGCACCTCCACCAGAGACGTGAGTCGAAGAGAGGAGCAGCTTCTTCAGCAGAAAGGTAATTAACTCTGATAAATGTGTTAAATCTGAACGGAAACAACATTACCCTGTCTGAAGTTTATATGGGCCGAGTTTTTATAAGATATTGGTTTCAGTGCGTGAGTGAGGAATCCGTGATAAAATCGGGTTTGTTAGGAAAAGTCAACCACTCAGTAACAAGTCATGCACAATTTATAGCTTTTTAGGATCATTGACAATGGAGTAACTGGCCAAAAGACAACTGATATAGCAACATTAATCACAAAATGTCACTGCACAAGCAGCTAGCTACTAGCACTACAAGCACACCCACATCAAGTGAAAGCAGAGACAATAAATAAATAAATAAATAACAGCAACAGAAATTGTTCAGTGAAAAGCTAGTTATAAATTTTATGACGAGGGCCACGCTGAAACCTATTTTATGCAGAGAGCAGGTGTCTTGAAACAGGTTAGCAGATCAGATGTATAATAATAAGAGCACAGCTCTGTGGTGTGTTTATTTTTCAGTCACCAACACTGTGTGTATATGTGTGTATTAAAACTTTATGATTAAGATAGCATTTCATGTCAATGGTATATAGCAACTCTGATTTTAGAAGAATATAATGCAATAATATGTTAGTTTACTTACACTGTACAGTATAGTTTTTAGTTACTGTAAAATGAAAAATACTCAATGTTAACAAGAAAGTTCATACTCAATAATCCAGGTATCAAATCTGATAAATCTCAATCTGGTCATCTGGACAGTTTCTTTTAGTCGAAACGTTTCACCCTCAGTCCAGAGGGCTTCCTCAGTCAGAGTTCCAGCATACCGATCCTCCCCCACCAAGCTGCAAACAACTTATGTGGACCAACCAGTTTGCTGGTTGGTCCACATGTTACGTTACTTAAAATGTTACTTAACTCAATGTTAAGTAACATTTTCTTTTTTACCTTCAGGAAAGTGTCCACCAGTTATGCCACATCCTGACCAAACGCGTTTTCAACGGCAGGAGCGTCCAGTTTACATGCAAAGTCAATGGGGGACGCGCCCCCAGCCGCGTCTTGGCGTCGGGCGTCACGTCACGTGCGTGTTGAGTGTGCTGGAAAGCGTTTTCCGTGCACGTGAACCCGCTTCAGCCTCCAAAGCAGCGTTGATCATTGCTGAAGTTTTCGCCGTTCAAACGTTCAAACGCCGTTCAACTCTCCCTGATTGGTTGATCAGGGAGAGTCGGGGGGGAGGAGAGAGGGGGAGAGTCCCTATGTGACGCGGAAAAGAGGGGACGGGTATTGCGCAACTATGTGACGTATTGTTTGTGGTACACAGAAAAATCCCGCGAAGTCGTGTACTATGGAAGAAAAACTCATTGTAGCTGTGTGTTCGCGACAAGTCCTTCACGACCAGTCAAGTCTGCTCCACAGAGACAGAAATAAAAAGCTCCTCGCCTGGCGGAGTGCAGTGAGGAACTCGGTACTGTATACCGGTAAGCTCCTAGCTGGTAAATTGTCCAGTGTTTCAGAAAGTAAAGAGACTGTGTAGACTCTTTGGCCGTGGTCTGCACTCTTTTACTCTTTTAGTTGTCCTCATTTCTTTATTTTTGGTGTTTGCAGATGTGCAGGAGAATGACCTACTGCATCTGGAAACTATGGTGATCTTTGTCACTGGGAGAGAGGATCCTTTCCATCCACCCAAAGACATCAAGATAATCATTGATGGAGCATAGGTCCTGAATCAAGTGTCTTCTGTTGAACAGCTGTTGTCATGTTCTTTGTGCTCATATACTCAACCTAAAATATCCCAAAAATCTACTGTAACCTCTTGAATTCAGTCTAAGATGGAAGATTTTTAGGACAGTTTTAGTTTGGTCTAGTGGGAGAGTCAATAAGTTATTAAGTAGTTTAATTAATTAGCTATTAACTAGTAACATTTTTCCCCCTGACCATTCTGAAAAGGAGACATTAGCTGATTTTGTTTGAGGAAGAATAACTCATTTTTCTTTCATCCCATTTAGGGATATATGTTGCAAAGTTTAGTGTTATTTGTAACCTAATGGAGTAAGTTGTTTGAGTTTCAGAGTATTTAGTTTGGTTCTCTTCAACAGGTTTGACAAGGACTAAATGTACCCATTCCAAAGTCTGTTAGCTAAACTGCTGACATATTTGGCTGTTTTTTTCTTCTTTTGTTACTTAGTACCACTAGATTGCATGTGTCAAACTCAAGGCCCGTGGGCAAAAATTTCTGTGGCTCTCTACACCCTAGAACTTCAAGATAACAGTTGTAAGTAGGGGTGCACCGATTTCAATTTTCTGGCCCATCACCGATCACCGATTTTTAGAAAGTCTGACCTGCCGATTCCGATTTTCCGATACCGATTTTCAGGTGTGAAAAGGTCAAAATGTACCTTAAATTTTCCAATCTTACTTTATTGTAAACGAAGTTTAACCATTAAAAAAAAATCAGTTCTTTTTACTCTTTCACTTGTTACATTTTAAAAAACAAAACAAAAAAGATAATGCAGCATGTGTAACATTTTCAAGTCAGTGGGTAATAAGAAATAACACTCGCACAGGTAAGTTTGTCCTCACAGACTTATTCCAGTCACTTTTTCATTAGTGGCAGGTTTTTCTTGATGAACAAAAGCATTTCTGCTTTGTCACCAGACAGGCGACTTCTTTTCTCATCTACTACATGTCCAGCCAACTAAACAGGTGCTCGCTTTCAATGCTTGTGCATGGGGCAGAGAGATAGGTTCAGGCAAGATGAGGGAAACAATTTTCATTAATCCTCCAGTAGACCAATGGGTCCTGGCCCCTTTCGACAGGAACCTCTGATAGGTAGTTCTGTACCTGCATAGCTGAAGGGTTTTTCTATGTTCTCCTTTAAGATTTCATCTTGAACTGCAAACAGTAGATTACACCTTTTTGCTGCAGATTCATCTCAGGAGGCCCCACTTCAGAGAATGTTCCTGCAGCAGGTGTGCATCTGGTCCCCCCCTCTGCTGAGAAGTAACGATTCTTGTACCTTGTTTTGCATAAACAAAGAAAGATGGGTCAATCATTGTGTTTTGTATACATTAAGTTTTTTAAAATTGCATGTAAATAAAGAAATGCATATAAATGCATTTCTTTATTTACATGCAATTTTAAAAAACATTTAAATTAAAAATAAACATTTCTGGATTGAAATTTTCAATTAAGAAATTTTTATTTTGAATTTAATTTCAATGTTTCTTGAAATATAGCAGTAGGTTGTAATTGTGATTAAATAGAATATTCACAGTTACTTACCTTGGATCCAGAATAGTATTCAAGCTGTACAGAAGCTCATGTAGCATCTTTTCACAGCAGCCTCCCTCCAGCAACGTAGTTTTGGTTTTACCCACACCACGGTCTGTGCTGGCTTGCCTCTCCGTTTGAGTGCAGTGATGGCTGGGATTACAGTTTAAGAGTACTTGATTACGTTCGAATTATCCACTGTGCAGTAAAACTTAACATGGATATTAAACTTACATCAGAAGTCCAGATGTCTGTTGTAAAGCTGAGAGTATTTGTATTAGCTTTTAGCAGGCTGTGGGTGTCTCTCAGAACGTGGCCGAACATCTCCGGTAATGCAGCATCAGAAAAATATCTCCGACTCGACATATTTAATTGTGGGCTCACGTGCTCAATCAAGCTTCTAAAACCTTGGTCCTCAACGACTGAAAAGGGCTGGTCGTCTAATGCCATGAACTCCATCACTTTCCTCGTGGTAAGCTTTGCTCTTTTCGTTGCTCATAAAAGTTAACAGCAGCAGACCGACTGGCTCTTTGATAGCGCTAGCTTAGCATTAGCTTAGCTTGGTTGCTCGCTTCAAACGTTGCACACTTGGCTGCGTGGCGATTTTTTAAATAGCAAACAAGGGTTGTTGTATTAAAGATTTTGGTTGTGGCTCCACCACGACTTACTTCGGCTTTACACAAGTTGAGATCTTTTGCTCATTTTAAAATAGTACAACTTCCAAACAGACAACATGGCTGCTCCGGGTTGCCTGTGTTGACCATAGACATACATTATATATAGATATCTATGGTGTTGACTGTGTACTTGGGTGCATGTGCAGACGTGACCTGGTGGGCGGTCTATATAAGATATCTATGGTCAGCCCCCTCTCCGCCCCCCTCCCCTCCACCCCCTCGCTCACAGCAGAGAAAAAAGGGACAGCGGCTGATTTTCAGACTTTTGCGACGATTGGTGGATAAAATCGGCTTCTCATTTATTAACGATCGGCCGATCGCCGATTTCCTCAAAATAAGGAAATCGGGGCCGATTTATCGGTGCATCCCTAGTTGTAAGCATGTTGCTCTCAGGTGGTGGGTCCCCATCCCTACACTCCCTGGTCTCTCTGTTAATTGTCTTATCTCCTCCATTTGGTTGTCCAGGTGTTTGTGATTGTCATGCTGTGTGTTCATGTACCGTATATAAGTCTGTATCTCTGTGTTTATCGTTGTCCTGGCATTGTCTCCTGTTGCCCCTGTCTCCTGAGTTCCTTGTGATTCCCTGAGTGTGTAAGTTTGCTGCCCTGTCAGCTATTTTATGTTCTTTATATTAAACATTATTATTTTACCTGCCGAGTCATCGTGCTGCCTGCAGCCTTGGGTCTAAACCACACCAAAACGTGACAACACTTGTGTCCTTCAATATTACTGTATCAGTCAAATCAAATAGTTTTTATGTTTATAATGCCAAATTACTCAAACATGAAATATTTAATTTTTAGAAGTAGTCATCGAATGCAGAGAAAGTTATATTTTACCAGTTTGTTTATGGGTCGTTTTATCAATACTTTATTATATATTAGTTTGTTAGGTGGGTGAATGATCTGATCATCTGACTGTTGATTGCATTAATCCATATTACAGTATTAGCAACAATAGAGGGCCCCAAACCAAATTTCGCTTAGGGCCCCATGGAGGCTTGGGCCGGCCCCTGATGATCTCATTCCTGATCTTCTCCATCCTTGTCACTCCTAAGGAGAACCTCAACATCTTCATTTCTGTCACTTCCAGTTCTGTCTCCTGTCTTTTTGTCCATGTCTCTGTCTCCAGACCATACAACATAGCTGGTCTCACCACTGTCTTGTAAACTTTTCCTTTGACCTTTGCTGACACCTTTTTGTCACAAATCACTCCTGAAACTTTTCTCCATCCACTCCA
>JBBPBX010056116.1:0-19860 GCA_038048925.1 Garcialebias charrua
TGCTCGCAGTCTTTTTGATTGATAACTGTGGCTGATGATGTGCTGATCGGTCCAGATGGATGGGATGTGAGCTCCAAGACGTGCTTAACAGGCTGTCACTTGTGCCGACCCCGCTGACTTTATGCATGTGAGATGATGCCGCAGGACCAGAACTGATGCTAAAGGACATGTTTTAGTTCTGACTGATGTAGCAGGTTAATCGCCTTTTGAGACGACCTGGAGATTTCAAAATGAGGTGAGCTTTGTCATGAGACTGATTTGGTTGTCCTTGGCTATTCGTTTCCCTTTCAAAAAGGCTACATTAACTTGAATACGGCTATAAGTGCTTTTTACTCTGTTCAAAAGTAGCTTTAGTGATTCTTAAATGCTTCTTACAAAGCAGTTAGGGAAGTTCCTGTTTGTTTTACATATACATTTGCTGAGCAATGGCACAAAATGACTCATTTTCATATTGTGATGAGTTTTCTGACCTGTACATTAACAGCTTCAGCAGCTGATAATAATAATAATAATAATGAATTCAATTTATAACGCACTTTTCATTAATGAAAATCTCAAAGTGCTACAAGGAGCAACAGAATTAAATGACAATAAAACAAATAATAAAACAATTAAAATCAATAACAATATCAGCTAAGATCAAAAGTAGAATCATGAGGAGGTAGAGTATGCTTGGTCGAAAAGAAAGGTCTTCAAGCCGCTCTTAAAGTCAACCACAGACTGTGGGGCTCTTAGACAGTCAGGAAGAGAGTTCCACAGGCGGGGGGCAGCCACACTGAAAGCCCGGTCTCCCATGGTCCTTAATTTGGTTCTCGGAATGTGAAGGAGATTGCTGTTCTGTGACCGCAGCGAACGGGTGGATGAGTATGGAATGAGAATATCCTTCAGATAATCTGGTGAAGTTCCGTGTAAGCATTGATGTGTAATGAGAGCAGTTTTGTACTGAATTCTGTAGGCGACAGGAAGCCAATGAAGGTTATGGAGAATGGGCGTAATATGTTCAAATTTACGAACTCTCAACAAGATCCTTGCTGCACTGTTTTGAATATATTGAAGTTTCTGAAGGTTTTTGCCAGGGATTCCAATAAACAGGGAGTTGCAGTAGTCGAGCCTGGAGGAGACAAAAGCATGGACGAGCTTCTCAGCATCGGAAAAAGTTAGGGATGGGCGAAGTCTGGAGATGTTTCGAAGATGGAAGAAGCAAGTTTTAAACAGAAGCTTAATGTGATTTTCAAATGTAAGATTGGAGTCCATTTTTATTCCAAGATTAGTAACAGAGGTGGAGAGGGGGATGTCTTGTCCAGAAAAGGAAAGTGTTGTTATAGGAGATGTTTGTACCTGGTGAGGGGTGCCAATCAGTATGGCCTCAGTCTTGGAGCAGTTTAATTGAAGAAAGTTCTGATTCATCCATGCCCTAATTGCCTCCAGGCAGGCAGAGAGGGCAGTGAGTGAAGATGGAGATGACAAGGTGGAAGATGAGGATGCTCCAGTCCTGATGTAAAGCTGTGTATCGTCGGCATAACAGTGAAAAGAAATGTTGAACTGATTAATAATTTGACCTAAAGGCAGCATGTAAAGGGAAAACAGCAGGGGCCCCAGAACCGACCCCTGAGGGACACCACAGGAGACACAAACTGTCTGGGACGTGGCGTTGCCAAGACTAACACATTCCAGCCTATTGGAGAGGAAAGATTTGAACCAGTCCAGGACTGTGTCGCAGAGACCGACCTCCACATGAAGACGGTGGAGGAGGATACTATGGTCCACAGTGTCGAAGGCTGCAGTGAGGTCAAGGAGGACAAGGATGGAGGGAGAGCCAGTGTCAGCAGCCAAGAGGACATCATTGGTAACCCTCAGCAATGCAGTCTCTGTACTGTGAGCTGCCCTGAATCCAGACTGGAACTTCTCATACAGGGAGTGTTGTTGTAGGTGATCCTGCAGCTGAGCAGCAACAGCTTTTTCCAGCACTTTAGACAGAAAAGGGAGGTGTGAAATTGGGCGGTAATTAGAAAAAATGTCGGGATCCAAATTAGATTTTTTCAGAAGAGGCCTAATGATGGCGGTTTTTAGAGGCAGTGGAACATGACCAGATTGTAGAGACTGATTTATTATTTGAGTGATAAGTGGGCCTATTGCAGAATGATTGGTTTTTATGAGAGAAGAGGGGAAAGGATCCAGGGCGCAGGATGAAGGCTTCATTTTCTTGATGATGGCCTCCACCTCACTCTGAACAACTTCGTCAAAGCTGTTTAGGGTCCCAGAATGCAGACGGGTGGGTGGCACACTGAGAACGGGGAGGTTGTGGAGCTGAGATCTGATAGTGTCAACTTTGGTTTTAAAAGATGAAAGAAACAGGTCGCATTTTTGAGCAGAGTCCTCAAGAGTTTGCTTAATGGGATTAAGCAGACGAGTGATTGTGGAGAAGAGCTGTTTAGAGTTTCCAGGGCAGGTGTTGATGATGTTAGAATAATATTTGGAGCGTGCTTCTTTAAGAGAATAGGCGTATGCTTTCTGATGTTCTTTATATGCCTGCTTATGCACAGACAGACCAGATGATTTTACACGTCTCTCAATAGCACGGCCAGTTGCCTTCATCTTGCGCAGCTCATCAGTGTACCAAGGAGCTGAGCGCGAGAAAGACACCAGTCTTGTCTTTAAGGGGGCGTGTAGGTCCAGGAGCTCCCGAAGAGATTGCCAAAAATGGCTTAAAACCATAAAATGTCATTGTGACGGGAGTAAATTATTGTAATGTTTTGGTGCAAGTTTTGGTCCTGGTGAGGTCAAATTGTAAAAAAATATAAATAAATAAAAAATAAAATAAAGTAACACTTGTTTGTTATTCATCATTCAAATGCAGAATGATGCATAACAAGCATTTATTTTATTTTTTGATTTTATTTAGGCCTGGAATTTTATTTATTTTTTAAATCACTGCAGGAGTGAATGTTCCAATCCTAAAAAGTGCTAAACAAATTGTGGTGGGTAAGAGACTTTTGGGATGCTGCATCTTAATAGTCCCTTGTGGTGGTCGGTGTTCTTTTCATCAGACCGGCAACGTATTTGTGGTTTTGCTGTTCTTTTCATACTTTCACATCTGTAATATCTTGGCTGTGACATCATTCATGTAGTTTGGTAAATGTGGTAAAGGGCTATGATAAGAAATGAGGCCCTAAATGTGCTGATCAGGCTGATTGATGCATTCAGCAGCCACAGCGTAATCAGTATTTTTATTTAGTCTTAACCAGGCAAGTCCCAATGAGATTGCGAGATCTCGTTTTCAAGGCAGCCCTGATTGTTCCAGGTCAAAAATGGATAAAATGCAGATAAAATGGTCTCCGCTCAACACATTGTGTATTTAGAGTTGGTTGATCAGTGCATGTGACAAACTACACAAAATCGATCCTTGATACTGGACTATCTTTTGTTCCACTGGTTTTAAGTGTGAAAAGATCACTTATCATGCTGAAATGCTCTTTTGCTGGTTAAAAAAAAAAAAAAAACACAACTTTTTTTATAGTTGTGGTCGCACATGTAACCGCAGGACAAATCAGATTAAAACTGATAATTTTCTGAAGTTTCTTGTTTATCCAATCTAAATTGGTTTCTTTGGCACAAGTGGCCCACATGTTCTGCACTCATAAACTGGTCCCAGTGATCCCAAGATGAACATTTAGATTTTATTTGAGCAGTGATTACAGCTGAGGGAGACATCAGAGGCAGCAGGAGTAAAACTGAGCTGGTTGAAAGCAGGTTGCTGGGTTTCGGTTTAATTGGCGAAGCAGCTGACTTTGCCTCGTCTAATCCGTTTATCCAGCGGTTGCTGATGTTCAGGCTGACAAATGATTTATTACTGTAAAATATATTGAGGAAAACTGCAGCCCTAACCTGGCTTTAAACTGTGTAAGGCATAAAAATTGAAGATTAAACTCTGCTGTAGGGCTGATTTGAGGAGGAAAAACACAAAACCAAAGCCATTGACTGTAATTGACTTAAAATGCCCTTTTCCTTGATGCTCCTAAATCCTTTAGTCATAAGTTTAGTGTGCTTGAAAAGCTGAAAATTTCAGTTTTTGTCTTGTCAGCATCTTATTCTTGGAGTTTTGTTCATCAAAAGTATCATTTGACTGTCGAGCTCCCAAAAGTTTTTTCTTTTTTTTTCTCCCCCCTTTAAAATTTAGATCCCTTTCGAGACCAACTTCAAGTAGCCCTTGAATGTTGAACATGCAAGTTAATCAAACGTGCACTAATTCTGCATTTGTTTATCACACTGCAGCAATATGAATGTTCCAAACTGAACATTACAGCTGACCAGGCTTGTCCAAAATTAAGACTTTTCCTACCTTGATTTTTTTTCACACATGGCTTTAAAGTTGGGGAAAGGGAATCTCAGACACATGACATGAACAATGAACAGGCATCTAATTGGTCAAATTGAAAGGCATGGGGTGAAACATAAAGGAGTCTTAGCGTAAAAGCAGCTTCATGTGATGCACTTAGTGATGTGGCATTCCGAAACAAAGACTAAAGCCTTTACATTTTTAAGTCTCATGGTTTCTTGAAGCGTCTGAAATTCAGTGAAAGGAGTTGACATAAATTCTCATTCGATTAATTTGAGAAGCAGAATGGTCTATGTAAGTATAACCTAGATGTACAAGGTTTTTCTTTAACACATTGGTCTAAGCCTTTTCTGAATGAGATGTTCATGCAACATTACGGCTGCTTGGAAGGAAAATGTCAAGAACCTGGAACTGTTGCAACAAACCTTCACATCATCTCTCTCTCTCCAGTTTTAGCTTCTCTCCATTAATTCTCTGTCAAGAATATAATTCGTGGCACAGTGGTAATGGCAGTCGACCCCCGATCGGAAGGTTGGAGGTTCGAATCCCGCGTCCGCTCACCATGTGCCGTTGTGTCCCTGGGCAAGATACTTAACCCCAAGTTGCTCCCGGTAGGTCTGGATGGCACCTTGCAAGGCAGGCTACCACTACCGGTGTATGAATGTGTGTATGAACGGGTGGATGGTTGGTATTGTAAAGCGCTTTAGGGCTCCTCACAGGGGGCTGGAAAGCGCTATATAAATAAGCTCCATTTACCATTTTACCAAAATCTCGCTTCTAACCTATAAAGCCCTCAACAACCTAGCTCCATTTTATATTGGAGATCTTATTGTTCCATGTTTTCCTAACAGAGCACTTCGCTCTCAAACTGCAGGCTTACTTGCGGTTTCTAGAGTTTCCAAAACCAGAGCAGGAGAAAGACCTTTCAGTTCTCAGGCTCCTCTCTTGTGGAACCAACTTCCAGTTTCTGTCTGAGGCTGACACATTGTCCAGTTTTAAGAACTGGGCTTAAGACTTTACTTCTTGATAATCCTATAGTTAAAGCTGCACTACTTTGTAATGCAGTCTGTAACTTTTCTAACAATATATTTTTAACATATTTCTTCACTCTGTCACTATCTATGACAGTCTGGTGTTAGACAAAGTAATCTGTGAAAAAAACTATAATCCCCTTGCTTCACTATCAGCATTTATAAAAACACTAAAAACACAGAAACAGAGTGACCCGCTGTTAACCAGCCAATAACAGAGTTTGTAACCAGCCAATAAAAACAGAGTTTGTAACCAGCCAATAAAAACAGAGCTTGAATTTGAATTTCAGCAGAGCAAGGGGGGCAGAGCCATATATGGCTCTGAGGGGGAGGGATCAGAATGCTTTGCCTGTTGAGTTCTGTGCTCTACAGAAAGTTACACATAGCACCTTTAAGGTTGACTTGTTATGCTGCCTTAATCTTAGACTACTGGAGGACAAATTGACCTACTTTGTTTAAATGAATTGTTAAAATTGAATAGTTTTCGTTTGATTCTATTTCTATCTTAACAGGGGCGTAGGCAAGGGTGGGGTTCGGGGGGTTCGGACGAACTGCCCACTTTGCCTATGGAGTCTCATCTAGGGATTTTATGAGGGGCGGTTTGTTTGAAGGAGAAATTGACCAGGATAAACCAACATGCCTCAATAGCTCAGTGAAAACTCGTTGGGTTGCTGTTCCAAACCTTATGGGTTCAATTCCCACATGGTACAACGTTTTTTTAAATATTTTTTTTATTCATTCCAGATTAAAAAAACACAAAACTATTTACAAAACATCAAGAAATAAAACAATACATGAAATGAAAGGAAGCAGAAGAAGAAAACAATCTTATTATATCTGCCCTTTCTCAAACAAAGTTTTTTTTTTTTTTTGAAAATGTAACCCTTTCTCAAAAAAATTTGTTTGATAAGGGGCAGATATAATAAGATTATTTTCTTCTTCTGCTTCCTTTCATTTCATGTATTGTTTTATTTCTTGTTGTTTTGTAAATAGTTTTCTTGTGTTTTTTTATATCTGGAATGAATAACAAAACAAAACAAAATTTGTACCATGTGGGAATTGAACCCACAAGGTTTGGAACGGCAACCCAACGCGTTTCCACTGAGCTATTGAGGCTTGTTGGTTTATCTTGGTCAACTTCTACTTTAAACGAACCGCCCCTCATAAAATTCTGGCTACGCCCGTGATCTTAACATGATTCTTGACCTGCCATTGGGTATCTGTTCCCCTCAAAACCAGCTGGTCAAAGCAGATGGACGCTTGTCATGAGCCTGGTTCTGCTAAAGGTTTCTTCCTCATGGGAGTTTTTCCTTTCCACTGTCACCTTCATTCTTGCTCAAGATGAGTTCTGTGATGGAGTTAAACTCAAAGCAATCTGCTCCTCAGATCTCACATTCTAACTTCTGTTCAGTGTCCTGAGATAACTTCTGTTGTGAAGTGGTGCTAAATAAATAAATTGAAGAGTTGACCCATTACCAGAGGAGCTCTGAGGTTGACCCGTGCATTGAGTGGGCTCAAAACAAACAATGCAGCTTTATTTTGGAGCAGTTGGACTGAGTACACTGTGATAAGTTGTTTACAGTTTTGTCTCCTTTCCTTTCTATGCTGTCCAGATGTCACACAGATGCAGCGCTTTGACAGTCTGCATTACTGCATCAACACGGTGGCCTACTTTTAATAATTTGTTTTTCAAGAAGTTTACTTTAAAAATAACCTCTTTGTTAAAAGAAACAGACTGTAACGGGATGTGATGAAATTGTGAAGGCAGAAAAATAAAAGCACGTGCTCTGGTGTGAAGAAACAAACAGGCTCTTATACAGTAATTAAATTTGATGAGGCTCAAATCTTGAATGGTTTGATCACATTAAATGTTTTTTTTCCTTCCTTCCCCTGCATGACTCAAACATCAGAATCTTGCACAGTCTTACCCCCCCCCCCCATTTTGTGTAATAAAAATGTATACATTTATGAAAATGTCAGTTCATTTTATAGATATATATATTTTTAAATATGTCAGTCAATGCTGGCGAGGTAAAAATGAGTCAAACTCTACTTTAGTCTGATGTCTGATCAAACAAAACAGTTTTCAGGCTTAAACAGCTTCCTTGAATAACATAAATTGGCCAAACTTACACTTGGGCATTAGTTTGGAGCCATTTTCTAGGGCAGAGGCTAAAGAATGTATTTTATGCTCAACACGCATAAACATTTAAAGTTCAAGTAGCTTTATCATTCGCATTACATATGGTACATGAGGTGGAATGAAATTGTGATCTAGTTACACCCAAAAATAGCATAAATATGAAGTATAAAAAGAAACATGAAACTTGTGAAAGGATCAAAGATCTATGCTAAACACCAATATAAAATAATACGGTATATTAAACAGCAACCCGAACATGTCTGTAGTGAGTATATGGGTATGAATGAATACAGCAGCATGAGATACTTGCATATCTTTATACTTGCATATCTGAGATACTTTGCATACTACTATGCAAAAACTCAGGACAGTATTACACTTTTATTATTTCATTTTATGCTTATGTTCATTAAATGTTTATTGTTTTAGTGTTCATTTCATTTTTCATTTATTTATTTAAGTTAGGACAATGCATATTAATCAACATAACGGCAGTTAGCATCAATGTAAATATGCCGGAGTCAGCACAATAGCTAATTTTCATCCGTTGTCCTGTTGGTGTAAATTTTCATACTTTTACTATGCAAAAACTCAGGACAGTGTTACCCTTTTACTATTTTATGCTTATGTTTATTAAATGTTTCAGTGTTTTAGTGTTTAAATGGTTACTGTTGCACCGAGGGACTGAGAGAAACGCAATTTCAATCCTGTACAGTATTGCAGTTCTGACAATAAAGTTAACTTTGACTTGACTTTGAGATGATCAGCAGTACAGATGTTGCAAATTAAGGGCATTTGTCTAGTAACATGTTTTCATAGAGAATGGTGACAAATTACACTTTAGCCTGACAAGTTTTAAGTTTAATATCTTCAAATTCAGCATTCTTTCATGATATCTTAGAAACTTTAAGCCCAACAAGAGTAGTCTTTGTTCAATGAGCCATTAGCCTTGCTTGGACAAACTTCATACTTAGTACTCGGCACCTACAAGTCACGATAAAGCACAAACTGAGTGTTTGACAGAACAGCACTTAAAGTTGATGATCATTTTAAGTGTCAGATCATTGCAATACAGTACCTGGTGTCCTTTTTTAAATTGAATTAATCCTAACTTGTAGATATGGCTCTTTAATTGACCTCCGTTTTTAAAAATGTACTGTATTCTGGTAGGCGAACAGCTTGTCCAAATGGGGCCAAGTGCATTGATGCCATCTTAAACTGAATTGCTGTAAAATATAAATTTATGGTAACAGTAATTTTTTTAAAACTTCAACATTAACGTTTGGAGATGTTGTTACCTCTAGATAACTGAGAACTTTAAAAAAATTAAAGAAAAGCAAAAAAAAAATTGGCTTAATGAGCTTAATCATGGATCATAGCTTGGGAAATATGCCTTGATCAACAGTACATGTAAGGTTTGATTGCAAAATGGATTTTCAGGGTTTTACTTTGGGAGGGGGAAGTACTGCTGCAAGAGTATTATCCCTCCAATATCCCTCGTGCTGTAATTTATTTGCTAACCGAGCTGTTTTTATATTCTCATTTCAGGACATGGGATGATTGTAGAGGGGCATCCAGACCTTGAACACTGGGGGAGAAGGCTAATGGCCTCAGTATTAGAAAATGAGACGGAGCCAAAGAACTGTTCAGAGCCAGGTAAGCATTCCTTTACAAAGAGTTTTCCATCAATTACATCCCCAGTTTCCCTTGATGAGGGGAAAACTTTCTAGAACAAAATGGCAAAGTGCTGGTGAAGATTCTCAGTCGTCCAGGACATGATAAATCAAAAAGGCGTTCAATTCAAGATCAACTGGCAAAAAAAACAAAAAAAATGGCAAAGGTTTGGTACAGTAGGTAAATAGTTGAATTTCAAATAGTTGAAGGAAAATTTGTTTAAAATGTACAGGAATCAATGTTTGCATGCTTTCTTGAAATGAAAATGGGCAATGGAAGAAACTGTATTCAACTTGTAGTTTTGAGCATATTGCATAATTTGTAAATATGTCCAAGTTAGGCTAAGGAATTCCAACATTTCTTAAATGTAAAGTGTACTTTAAGGGAAAACACTTCTCTTAACTTATGAAGAAACTAACCTAATTTCAAAATAAAGGTTTAAGTTGTTGATTTCCAGAAAACTGAAGTTTCTAAAATGTCACATTTTTGTCATCTTTGTACGTTTCCCATACAAGACGAAATTCGTCTCTGCATTTAACCCAACCACCACCAAGTGGTGCAGTGGGCAGCCATAGAAAGTGCCCGGGGAGCTGGGGAAATGGGTGTGCACTCATAGACACCCCAAGGTGTGTAGTGGCCAGGGTTCGAACCTGGGTCCTTTGGGTCCCAAGTCGGGAGCCCTGCCTCTACACCATCTTGGCCCCAATGCTCATATTTCTGTTTTTATGTAAAGTTTTTGGTTTGAACAGGTCAAACTTGGCCGTTGGTGCAGGAAAAAAGATTAGTCAAATGGATCAATCAAAAGATCCATCTACAACTTTTTAGTTCAACCCACAATTAATCCTTTGCAAAACAGATGAAATTGCTATAGTTAAAAACCTATTAAGGTTTGAACTTCCTCACTCTCGTGCAAGACTGATGCTTTTCTTCCCTCTTCCGGCCTCCTCCTGCTTTTTTGCTCTTTGTGTTGTGTATTGGAGCTCTATATACTGTACACATCTTCCAAAACCTAAAACGGCTGTCATGGATGTGGTCAGCTGGACCTTCAATTCAATGCAATCGATACATTTTTTTTCAACAAAGCGACAGGGTCCTGGAGAACCCTCATGCCTCACTGAGACATACACGGCAGGATACATCATGGGAGTTTAAAAGCTGATGTGCCTTTCCGTATTGTCTCAGAAGGATGCTGAAAATGTTTCTATAACTGGAATCACCCGTTACTGGCTATTGAATATGATGACAGCAGCAGTTTCGGCCATGGCAAAACTGCAGAGCTTGTGTGAAGGTTTGGTTCTTGCGCTGAGGACTCAAAATCAACTGATTTATGAGATAAGCCATTAGATGGAAGCAGTTTGTGAGAATCACAGGCCACTTGCAGCTTCTGGGACTCTCCAGCATGTTGACGACCTTGGAGGGAGCTATATAAGCACGGACCAGTGGAATGCCCACCAATCTTGCCATTTTGCATCAAAAGTACCAGCAGAGCTCAAGGCTGATGAGAAATGACAGTCTGCCTGATATTTTTATTCCTAGTCAATCTGAACAGTTTTGTTTGACCACTTTTAATTTTTCTCCCCTCACTGAGTCACATGAGTTTTGTGTGACCGTGCATGACTGGGTAAAAAAAAAAAAAGATAGTCATTAAAGCTGACAGGGCGAAGACTTAAGACCTTTTAGCGTTATTTTATATTGACGGACACGCAAATCATCTTTTTCCTTTGTATCCACTGGCTGCAGGCCGTTTGGGCACTATACTTTCTTTCCTTAACAAGATTTCCCCCAGTTTAGTAAGTAATGATGAGTTCTTGTAAAGGTATTTTAAATTACTCATATAATCACTTTGCATTTTTAATGCATTTTACTAACGCACAGAAGATGACTTTCAAACTGTGCAGAAGTTAATGCAACAGTTTACTGATTTGTAGAGGTTTATACAGGCTGTAACTTCATTACTGGTAATAACGAGCTGAATCTCTCATGGTTCAATGGAAATTATCACTGTTTATGTGAAAACAAGGAAAACACTACATTATTAGGACTTCATTCACTAAAAATTACATATTTTCCACTGAAGCGTTCTGGACCAGACTTGGCATTCAAGACACTCCTCACCCCCGCCTTTCATCTCAACACCACTCTGCTTTGTCGGTCTAAGCTGATCATATGACTTTGTTCTTGTCTTGTGAGTATTCTGTACATAGTTACAACAATTAAGTTCACCTGAGCTGACTGGCTGCTTGACTCAAATACTTTTCTCTGTGGGGAGAAAAATCTATTTAATGGTTCCAATTAGTCATTTTGAACACTAAGTAGCTTTCTCTCTTTTTGATATTATATTGAGCAAAGCTTTGCCTTTTTCCAACCTCTTGAGTCCACAGCATTTCATATAGGTACTGTATTAAACTTCTCTGGTATCTTGCAACATAACAATACATATGTGTAAATCTTGATCAAGGTTTCCTATGCAGGCATTTGAGTTTTCCATTTCACGGGAGCCTCGCCACATTAAAACCACAAACTAATTACTTTCCCTTTGATATTTTGAAACCACCTTTATGTTTGGACAAAACTGCTCATCATAAGAGTAGAGATTTTGTAATATTCTACCATCTAAAAGAAGGAATGCATTATTTTTTGGAGTAGAAGTCATTTTAATCTGTTGGGAGTTGTTCCTTCAAGTGTTTGAAAATGCTGTATCTGTCTAATGGGCTTGCATTGCTCTGACTCCAGAGATTTGTATCCCAGATTGGTGTCTGAACCTTGTTTGGTCCCATGGTGTGAGCACCAACTATGGGGGGGAAACCAGGATAAGAACGGAGTCCTCTGCTGAGTGTCTGCGATGTCTGAAGCTCCGTTTAATTAGAAACTGTTTGCGAGTTGCATAGAGCACTCGGCCTGCTTTAGTCTCCTCCATTTTCTAATTATTTCTGTGATCAGGGAGCCCTTCTGTATTCCTGGGGTGCTGATGTTGTTTTTCGCTCTTCCTAAGACTTATACTGCTAGGGCAGCCGTTTTATCATAAGTGCCTCCTTTTTTATAGGTCGATCAGGAATGACTCCTGGAAAAAACGCAAGGTGCTGTGTAAACTGTTTTGAGCTCATGCCTTTATAATGAATGCGCTCCCAAAGATCTGTCAGATTTTGTAATGCTGGGAATGGGATTTTTTTTATTACCTGGCAGAAATGGGTAAAACCAATAACTAGACAAGCACACCAGCTATTGAACAACTTTACTTTGAAAAAGGGCAGTGGTATCAAGCATCACCAATAAACTCTGAATATTTGACATCTTTAAATGCTAAGGAATGATTCTTGTGATGTACCAAAGACGAAAGCCACTTTAATGTGTTGTATCCTTTTATTCCATTTTTATTGTACTAAATTTTTAAGAATTTCTAAAATCTTTGTATAAAAGTGTTATGCAAATTGTGGGTAATTAAAGATAACAACCCTGTATTTAAGTTTTTTTTTAATTTGGAAAAGGTCACAAATGGTAGTATAATATAATCAATAATAATCAACCTTAGATGCAGACAAAGTGGCATCATTCCCAAGAGCCTGGAACTGAAATCGTCGGTCAGCGGGGACCGAGCAAGCAAGATCCTTCAGAAGGCACAGACGCAGCTGCTGAATGAACGGGTAAGACAGACCAATTTTACTATTGAGGCCTTGAAGACCAAAGAAGAGCACATTAAACAAAAACTAACAACGTGCCTAGATCAGACCACACTTCAGCAAGTGATGGACTGTACAGATCAGGCACGCTTAGCACAGCATGCCAGGTCCAAGACTCGACAGCAAAACAAATTTAACTTACTGATAACTCGTCAACACCATCACAATTCCAATGACAACACGTTCAGTGTAAGGCAACACTTCACTACACAGCTACATGCCAGGGAGACAGAGACGTGGGTGAAGAATTTATCTGACAGACAGCTCACCCAGCCAGAGACAGAGATTCTTGCCAGGGGACTAAACTTTGCAGTAGCACCAAGTAGAATTCCTCTAGTAGAGATGATCACAGCCACTGAGTCAGCCATCCGTAATAACAAAATTAGAGAGTTTGAAGCAGAACAACTCAGAGTGAAAGTTTCAGCCTGTCTCAGTAATGCTAAACCACCACCTTCCAACATCAGTAGAGAAGAGAAAGATGCACTCAACACTCTTAGCAAGGACAAAAACATCATAATTCTCCCAGCAGACAAAGGAAGGTGCACAGTGATTTTGAACCAGAAAGACTATCATGAGAAAGTTATGTCACTCCTTAGTGACGTAACCACTTATGAACCACTGAAAAGAGATCCAGGAAGTGGTTACAAGAAGAAGTTGATAGATTGCCTGAAAGTTTTAAAGCAGGACAAGGCTATTGACAGTATTCTGTACCACAGACTGTACCCAGGGGAGGCCACGCCCAGTCTGTATGGTTTACCCAAAATCCACAAACAAGGTGTACCTTTAAGACCAATTGTTAGCATGATTAACTCGGTCACTTACAATGTTTCCAAATATCTGGCATCTGTACTCATCCCTTTAGTTGGCAGCTCAGAACATCACATACAGAACACCATGGACTTTGTGGAGAAGGTGAAGGGTGTCATCATGGAGACTGATGAAACAATGGTCTCTTTTGATGTCACATCACTCTTTACGTGCATCCCTGTTGATGAAGCAGTAGAGGTGGTCTGTTTAAGGTTAAAATCAGACACCACTCTGAACAGCAGGACCACACTTTCCACAGAACAACTGTGTCAACTCTTGAAACTGTGCCTGCAGTCAACCTACTTCACATATGGGGAGCAATATTATAGGCAGAAACATGGGTGTGCTATGGGGTCTCCAGTTTCTCCTATTGTTGCCAACCTGTACATGGAGGAGGTAGAAAAGAAAGCCTTGACTTCCTTTTCAGGGAGACCACCAAGTCATTGGTTCAGGTATGTTGATGACACCTGGGTTAAAATTAAATCTCAGGAAGTCCAACATTTCACTGATCACATCAACTCTGTGGATAAATATATCAAGTTCACACGAGAAGATGTAAAAAATGGCAGGTTGGCTTTCTTGGACTGTGAGGTCTCAGTTTCTGATAGAGGAAATTTGCAAACTGATGTGTACCGCAAACCCACCCACACAGACCAGTATTTACAGTTCGACTCCCATCACCCTCTGGAGCACAAGTTAGGAGTCATCAGGACTCTGTACCACAGAGCAGACAGCGTCCCCACTAACTTAGGAGCCAGACAGAAGGAGAAATCACACACAAAACAGGCTCTAGGGAAATGTGGATATCCTAACTGGGCCTTCCTGAAAGCAGAGAAGAAACCCAAACAGGACTCCAGCCAACCATCAGGTGAAAAGAAGGAACCCAGACCCAGACCAGTGGTCATTCCGTATGTTGCGGGAGTTTCAGAGACATTGAGACGTTTATTCTCTAAACACAACGTCCCAGTGGCTTTTAAACCCCAAAATACATTACGGCAAAGACTGGTTCATCCCAAAGATCCAGTCCCCCGGCACAAACAGAGTAATATTGTGTATGCTGTTCAGTGTCAGGAGGGCTGTGATCAGTCTTATATCGGGGAAACTAAACAGCCACTGGCCAAAAGGATGGCCCAGCACAGAAGATCAACATCATCAGGTCAGGACTCTGCAGTCTACACTCATCTCCACGCCAGCGGTCACTCTTTCAAGGATGAAGATGTTCACATCCTTGATAGAGAGGAACGATGGTTTGAGAGAGGAGTAAAGGAGGCCATCTTTGTGAAAAGAAACCGTCCATCATTAAACAGGGGTGGAGGCCTCCGGGTTCAACTGTCCCCCTCTTACAATGCTGTTATTGCTAGTATCACTCAGCCCTCTGTGAATAGCAAACAACCATCAGGGTGCTAATGATCCATTGTTAGGCTGATGGCCCTCCTTGATCATGTGAGCAGCTGGTTTCAGGCTGTCATCAGCCAACTGGTTGTGCAACACTGTGGGAGGGTGCTATTTATAAGACTGAGCTGAACACAGCAACTCAGACTGAGGAAGTCTTTCGGACGAAAGACGAAACGTTTCTACATTTTTTTTGCTTTGTTTTGTTTTATTTTTTGAATGTCCAGAGGACCAGACTTAGCTTTTTTAGATTTTTCTACCTGGATTATTGAGCATGCATCAGAGTAGGTAGTATAATGGACTGTTTGGTATATGGATCCACCTATTTTACCTTTTTGTGCTATTTGAGTTGTCACCAGTTCTACCGTACTTTCCGCCGTACACATTGCATCAATCCAAAGATGTCTAATAAAGTAAGGGGAAAAAACACAAATGTTTCGCTTTGCCATATAAGTAATCTATTATACGTCACCGCTAACCACCTGGAAACGTTGGCCAGCGTTGTGCCAAAAATCAATTGGCTGCCAAATGGCGGCCGCGGGAGCATACACGGGAGGACTTAAACAAGAATTTAAAGGTCCACCGACATGATTTTTTTACTATTCATAAAATTGCTCAAATATATATATTTTATCATTTAAATATGTTCCTTTATGCAAACAAAATGATAAATCACTTTAATTTTGCTTTAAAAGTGATTTTGAACTTCAAGCCGTGTTTAATCATGGGAAATCTCATTACACCCAAATGCACCATCTGTGATGTCACACCGGGCAGAGCTCTGGGCTTGTCACAGTGCGCAGGTATGAGCAGCTCGACATGAAGGAAGTCTGATACAGCATCAGACCTAAATTAGATCCTGTTGTTTCTTGTTCCATCACCCAAACTATTTTCTGCTTCACAAAATGAAGAACAATAGCTCAAATCGTCACAAAGATTGCTAAATTCGTCTGGTTTTAAATGGTCCGCTATTTAAGAGACTAGAGCCCTCTGCCCAGTGTTACGTCACAGATGGTGCGTTCGTGTGTAATTGTATTTCCCATGATTAAACATGGCTTGAAGTTCAAAATCCCTTTTAAAGCAAAATTAAAGTGATTTAGCATTTTGTTTGCAAAAATGAACATATTTAAATGATAAAAGATATATATTTTGAGCAATTTTATGAAAATTAAAAAATCATGTCAGTGGAGCTTTAACTAGATTCAGTGTTTTTCAACCTTTTTTGAGCCAAGGCACAGTGTTTTCATTGAAAAAAATCCAGAGGCACACCACCAACCAAAATTGTAAACATAGATACTCTGTATCCGCCTATATTAAATAAGTCATTCTTATCAAAGTGTCTTGAATAGGAATGAAATAAACACAAAAATGTATTTTTATCATATTTTATATTTCTTATTTCAAACATGTCTTCAAAAATACACCAGAACAGTACCACAATAATGTGGTCTTGAATTTAAAGAGGTTGTAGAAAGGGGGGGGGAGGCTTTTTTGATAATTTCCAAGGCACACCTGACGATCACTCGTGGCACACTAGTGTGCCTAGGCACAGTGGTTGAAAAACACTGAACTAGATAACCACTTAAACAATTTTTTTTCTTGACATTTTAGTATAGGTGTGTATCCGTTTAACTTTTCTTAATAAATGCACTTTAATGGTCAAATCAGCTGCATTTTGCCTGGGCTGTGTGGCAAAATGCAGCTGATATGACGTTTGCTCCAGGAGTTCCGGAGCAAGTGGGGAAAAAGTGGCTTGGTATGGCAAGTAAAGTTCCTCATTAATAAACACTTGCCTATTGAGACATTTGGCTTGCCATATTACTCAAGGGCCCACTTAACAGCTGAAAATGGTAGTGTTCAATATTTTCCATGTCGGAATGAAAAAAGAATTGTTAGCTCTCAGCCAAAAATTGGGTTATAATGGGGAAAACATAAATAAGTTGCTTTGTTGTATAAATCACAGGGCTTTGCAAATTTATGCAAAAAATGTGACCTACTGTATATGGCAAAAAGTAAGGTATTTAATTTCTGTGTACTATGCAAATCTTAAGCCTCTCCCCACCTCTTTCAACTACTAGGAGCCAGAATTTCTAGTCATTTATGGGTTCTTGGTCACTTGTTTACCAGGCTTTCTGAATGTTTATAGGTGTTGGACATTTTTCCTTTTATCCAGTGCTTGTACTTGACTATCTGTAAATGTATGACTTTAACATACTGAGTTTATGCTGTATACAACTAATGACAAAACAAAGATAAATGTCCAGTTCAGGGTGCTTCTTAGTTGAGCTCTTAAAGCAAAAATCACCATCGCATCTTAAATGATGCATAACGGTTTGGCCCATAGTGAAACCTGCTGAGACCAACAGTGGAGATACACATGTGTTCCAAATCCATTTGGAGCAGAGGGAACCAGAACAGGAAACGAAGAATAACAGGCAAGTCAAAGAAAATAAAATTTTCTCTAACATCTAGGACCTAAAAGTAGAATTTGGTTATCAGGCAGGGTAATATATTACAGATGAACCCACAACAAAGATACAGTGAAGTCTGGGTTGGGGGCTTGACCCAATACATCTGGATTGTGAGTGACAAGTGAATGCTGTTGTCAAAAGATTTGTGTAAAATCTGTGAAGGGGAGTTATTTTTGGATTCTGTTTGGCTGATCTACATTCTACACCTCTTAATTCAACCCCGATTTTTGCAGTCAAGAGATTCAGTGTCCCATTTTTTTCCCCATTTATATATTTATTTTAATGAAAGATTGTGTCTTTGCATGTTTACCCACAACAGACTTTTATTGAAACAATTCTTTGGCTCCTGTGTTTGTGTGTGGTGGGTCATGGAAGCATCCATCCATCCATCCATCCATCCATCCATCCATCCATCCATCCATTTCGTCCGCTTATCCGGGGTCGGGTCGCGGGGGTAGCAGCCTAAGTAGGGAGGTCATGGAAGCAGTGGTTTTGTAAATGAAATTTTGTGGGTTTGATCCCCACTTGAATCGGCTTTCATTTAGTGGTGATATGTTGAATCATTTTTCAGTTATTAGTTACTTCGCTGAAACTTTTTTTGTTTGTCTCCCTGATAACTGTTAATCTGGAGTATTTCAGTCAAGTCAAAAGTCAGTCAACTTTATTGTCAGAACTGCAATATGTACAGGACATACACAGGATTGAAATCGCGTTTCTCCCAGTCCCTCGGTGCAACAGTAACCATTTAAAAGCTAAAACATTTAATAAACATGAGCATAAAATAGTAAAAGTGTAACATTGTTCTGAAATAGTAAAAGTGTGACACTGTTCTGAGTTTTTACATGGTAGTATAAAAGTATGAAAATTTACACCAACACTAAAACACTAAAATTTACACCAACACTAAAACACTAAACATTTAATGAACATAAGCATAAAATGAAATTGCATAGTAGTATAAAAAGTATAAAAAGTATATCTATAAAATAAACTGAAGGTTCTAGCATTGACATTTGCAAAGAGTGGCAAAGCAGCATATGAGTTAATGTACACAGTATATGTATGAGGTAGTAGTTGATGTTGGTATAGAGGCAAAGTGGCATATGCAGTAAGGAACATTGGGCATCCTTAAATAAGGCTAGTCAGAGAATACTGTATATGTATCAGCAGTAAATGTAAACGGTAGTAATAAATGTAAACGGTAGTAATAAATGTAAACGGATAAATGTAAACGGATAAATGTAAACGGTAGTAATAAATGTAAACGGTGAATGTAAACAGTAGTATGACTATAGGCAGTAATATAATACAAACATTAGTGCAAATATGAGAAGTAGTGCAAACTGAATGAGCACATGACCGAGAGTTTAGTGAATAACCCGTTTGATGACACAGAGTCCAGTGTTAAAATCTTTGTGTTGTGTGGTAATGTGTGAGAAAGTTTTTTGTGTTAAGGCAGTTCAAATGGGAGGGGAGGCAGAGCAGGCAGAGTGTTTAGCATCCTGACTGCCTGATGAACAGAGCTGTCTCTCAGTCTGCTGGTTCGAGCCTGGAGACTCCTCAGTCTCCTCCCTGATGGCAGCAGTCTGAAGCAGCTGTGTAGTGGGTGTGTGGGATCACCTGCCATGCAGAGGGCTTTCCGAGTGAGGCGGTTGCTGTGTAAGTCCTGCAGTGAGGGCAAGGAGGTGCCGACGATCTTCTCAGCTGCTCTCACGATGCGCTGGAGGCTCTTGCGGCAGGATGCAGTACATGCACCAAACCACACAGTGATGCAGCTGGTCAGGACACTTTCTATGGCACCTCTGTAGAAGGTGCACATGATGGGGGTTGAAGCTCCAGCCCTTTTCAGCTTGCGGAGAAAGTAGAGACGCTGGTGAGCCTTCTTGGCCAGTGATGCAGTGTTCCTGCTCCAGGACAGGTCCTCTGAGACGTGCACTCCCAGGAACTTGGTGCTGTCCACTCTCATTGTTGTTGCTGATGAGACCTACCACTATTGTGTCGTCCGCAAACTTGATGAAGTGGTTGGAGCTGTATGATGGTGTGCAGTCGTGTGTTAGCAGGGTGAATAGAAGGGGGCTCAGCACACATCCTTGTGGGGCCCCTGTGTTCAGTGTGATGGTGCTAGATGTGTTACTCCTGACCTGTACTGTCTGTGGTCTCCCGGAATTCAGAATTATTACTTCAAATCAATTACATTAGAAATCCAATTCAGGATTCTATGCACCTGTCTGCTCTGGGAGGCGTCCAATTCTAATTTATTGACCAAACTGTTTATGAGCCACATCGACTCACAGGAGGGAAGAAAGACAAACTTTGTAGAGATTACCCC